>CABFVX010002470.1:42866-66559 GCA_902151425.1 Timema shepardi
AGGGGGGGGGGGGGTAAATGGAAATGAACTTTTTTTTTATCGCGAAGAGAAGTCGAAAGTAAGATATTAATATTATTTGATATATTTTTTGGATTTATTTGAGTTATATAATATTATCTTTCTGAACAGACCGATTATATCAACACACGAGGATTTCTATGAGCGAGAGTGGAAGGGCCTACTAATTTTGCCGGGAAAAGTATTTTCACATACTTTCCAGGGTTCTTTTACATGCCACAATCGACAAGAAACCGAAGGCTTTACTTCGCCTAAAAAATAATAATTGTGCTACGGATGTTCATCACTCAAGTAAAATCTGTTGACTCCAGCTGAATTTGAACCAAGGAACATCGGGTTTTTTGGCAAGCACTCTACCCCAAGACCATCGAGGTCGACTAAGATAGTTGTTGTCACATAACGAAACTTTTAATTTTAAAATTATTTATTAAGTTATTCAAAGAGAAATGTTAGCAGGGAAAAAACAACACACTATATTAAATAATGCTGATATATTTTAATGTATTGATTCTTACGTTTCATGTATTGTTTAAGTCACTAGTCGGTGTTTTTTTTAAATTTAGCACCGCTTCTTACTACCCGTTCGGGTTATACGCTTTAAGTACTAATTACGCTAATGGATTAGGAATGGGGAAGGTTGAATAAGAGGAAGTGAGCCCGCATTTGCGTGGAGGGAGAGTGGAAAATCATTTAGGAACCCCCCCCAGTTCACCCGACCGAGATTCGAACCTCGATCTTCCCGTCCTCAGCAGTCGAGCTCATCACGACAAGTGCGTTTGCCAACTACGCCACCGAGGCGGGTACTAGTCGGTGTTAAAATACTGTTTGGTAGCTGATATAAAAATCATTATATTTTGAAATATATCTTATTTAATAAAACCTTTCAAAGCTGTCCATAACAAACCGCGAAGGTTATTGTGGGTGTCGAATTCACCAAATGAAATTTGACCTTCAAAGCTTCATACATAATATAATATAGTACTGTTTTCAAGGAAAGAATCTTATCTGGCAAATAAAAAGGTTGAATAGATATCCTTTAATGTATTCATATGTCTAACAATATTTTATAGTGTTTTCCACAAGCTCCTACTACCTACTCTGGCTATACCCTGTAGTGACACTAATGGGGCATTGATGAGGAAGGTAGGATTTAAAGTAAATGCACCTTCACTTACTAGAGGGAGAGCGGAAAGCGTTCAAGGAAAAAATAGCGCCTTCAGTACTCGCGAACGAGATTCGATCTCTGATTTCCACGTCGCCAGTCAGCCGGACTAGACGAGTACGACAAATTAGGATCATGTGTGTCTACCAGTGCGGGTGTTACAGCGCAATTTTCTTATGAATTGACATACCTGACTGCTAGAAAATGTTACTAGATCTACCTTCATGGATTCATATGTAAAGTCATGTTATCTGGAGCTGTCACTTTTGTTAAATGTTATCAATACCTTATAAAATAATACAAACAATACGTGGAATAAGTTATCAGCGTTGGCCGAAAACCGATGTGTTTGTATTTGTTCTTACTATTGTAGTCTTTACATACACTTCGTTTACCCTGTAAGGTAACAAGCTTACCTAGCATTATTTCGCTATGGAGATAGGGCCATAGTCTAATCTGTCAAGGTACCTTTCAGTGTAGATGGATTGTGAATGTGAACGAAGTCAAAATTGCGTTCAACTTTTACTTTCCCGGATTAAAACTCAATAGGTTCACGGCTAGGTATGTGGTATCGAAAGAAATGTATTGATGACAAATATCTGTATCGAAGGAGTAAGCAGGAAATTTAATTTGAATGTCATGTTGTCCTTTAGGATTTTTATGTAAGGGAATGTTGATGTTTTTTTTCTCTATATTTATAAAACGTATCTAGTAACAACGAATAAAATCTTTGCATTATATTATAATATATGGTATAGGAAGAGGACAATCATTAAATGTAATAAATAAAATATTAATGTAATCGCAATATTGTAATATAGAGCCGAGTTATGTGTACAGGCGTGTCAAACTCGTTTGATCATGAGGGCGACATTGAAAATTTGGTCAACGCGCTGCTCTCGCAATAGACTAGCCTGCCATAGACGGGGGAGATCAAGGCTCTAATCTCGGTCGGGTGTAGGACCTACTGAGGGTGGTTTTCCACCCTCCACGCAAATGAGAGCACACTTCCTTTAAATATAACCTCCCTAATTCTATAACCATCGGCGTAATTAGTACATAAGTGTATAGCACGAACGGGTAGTAAAACGCGGCTCTAAAAAATAAATAAAAATGCCAGCATCTTAAAATACATAAATATAATATATATTTTAAGACCTAACCCCTATTTTTACTAAGAAATATGAAACTTTTTATTTGCAGCACTTGTGTGAGTGGTAGGCTTTACATTTATTGTTGAAGTCACATTCATAATGATAAGTGCGTGACCGTGAGCCGTGATTTCTCAACTGTTTGTTCTTTTACATAAGATAAAAAAAACTGTTCACACACCCATGTGTTGCCAAACATAGCACATATTTAACAATCTTTTTACAAAACTGTCCTGGCGAGTACTATGTAAATATTTGATACACCAACCTAACAAGTTAGATTTTCCGAAATAATGCCCAATTTCCAAATGTCATAACCCTAACTTGTTTATTTATACTACGCTTATAAAAATAAGAATCGGGTGGCATTGTAGGCTTAATTTGGTTCTTCCAAAGTTCTACGGACCGGCCTTATCATCATTGATCGGGCCACATCCGGCCGCAAGTTAAGACATGCCCGGTATGGCTCGTTTACCAACTTTTAATCGGACTCTTGGGTGTAATAAGCTTAAATATCACAACATATTACATTACATGTATTTTAAACAAATTAATGCTTCCATCGATACCGATCGGGAACCGGAGTGTAAGCACCCTTCTGAGTAAAGTATCGAAAAACAAGTTTCTAGTAAAACAATATTGGTATCAAAAGGAAAATATTGATATTAGTAAAGTATTTATACTTGCTCTACATCCCTAGTTTCGACAGTAGTGGTTACTGATATATATATATATATTAATTTTTAGCACCACGTCCTATTACCCGTACGAGTTATACGTCTATATACTAGTTAAACTAATGGGTTATGGATTAGGAAGGCTTAATTGAGAGGAACTGCACCCGCATTTACGTGGGGGAATAATGGAAAATCATTTAGGAAAAAAAAACACCCTCAGTGTACCCGACCGGGATCGAACCCCGATCTCCCCGTCCTTTGCAGTCGAAAGTAGTGTGTTAGATCACGCGGCCACCTAAGCGGGTGTTATTGATATTGATCCAGTAATGGAGATCAAGCCCACCAACAAAAGCGATCTAAATGTTAAGCTCATCTAGTCTGGTTTGCCATTGACGGAAAGGTTAGGGTTCGAATACCTGTCGGGTGTACTGAGACGGGGTTATTCCCACTATCCTTGCACTGCGTTTTATTTAAATTATTATTTCCTCATCCCTACCAGACGATCGTAATTACTATAATATATGTGTTTTTGACCCAAACTAGTAGTGATACGTGGTGGGAAAAAAATCCTGAGACTGTACTAGTGGGCTAAAAGCGAGTGTGTAAGACTACGTGGAGGGAAAAACCGGCCTTTCAAGCAGAATCAGAGTTTCAAATGGGGCATAGCTTCAAGTTAAAACACCTTAGTACTTTACCGATAAATGTTGACTCATGCTCTCTTTCTCTTCATTATTGAGGGGCTAGGGGTATTTGTTCCCTTTGAGCATATTATTGGGGTGGGCCTGTCTCCTCTGATTATATTATTGAGGTGGGATTGTCCCCTTTACACATAATATTGGGGTGGGAATGTACCCTTTGAACATATTATTGAGGTGGGAGTGTCCCCTTTGAGCATATTATTGGGGTGGGCCTGTCTCCTCTGATTATATTATTGAGGCGGGAGTGTCCCCTTTACACATATTATTGGGGTGGGAATGTACCCTTTGAACATATTATTGAGGTGGGAGTGTCCCCTTTGAACATATTATTGGGGTGAGCCTATCCTAGAGTGTTCTGAGTTAGCGTGCTCTATTAAAGGGCCCATCTCTGATATGAAATTTGGGATTAGGTTCGAATTCCTACCAAGGGTTTTAGGTTTTATTTAACACATTGTGAGTTTTGACGTAATACTCACAGCCTATCATGTGAATGCTGTTGCATTTCCTAGAATTTCCTCTTCATCACTCTCTCATTTATTGGGGTAAGTTACCACAGTAAACGGAGAGACAACATGTATATGTAAGGGACCTAGTTTCTTGTGCAAAATAATTATTTTATAGGTAAAGGATCTCAATTTTATTTTATAATTTTTAAAAAAATATTAATATTTGAAGCTTTTTAAACCAAAGCTAAATAAAATATTGTTCAAATTACTGCTATTGAATAATTTGAAGTATATGTTTTTTTTCACCATATATGATTAAAACTTTTTTAATTCGAACACATGTGTTGACGTAAATAATGGCCTCATTTAAACAAACAAATAATTTGAGAAAGGCTAAACTAGGTTGAGCAGCTCTAATCCTGTACAAACTCAGAACAGAATATAAAAAAACTAAAAAGTGTTTATTATTATTATCTAGCACCGCGTCTTACTACCCGTTCGGGTTATACGCTTTAAGTACAACTTACGCTAATGGATTAGGAATTGGGAAGGTTGAATTAGAGGAAGTGAACCCGCATTTGCGTGAAGGGAGAGTGGAAAACCATTTACGACCACAACCACCCAGTTCACCCGACCAAGATTCGAACCTCGATCTCCCCGTCCTCAGCAGTCGAGCTCAACACGACTAGCGCGTTAGCCAACTACGCCACCGAGGCGGGTCTTAAAAGTGTTAATAACTGGCTCTGGTTAGGTTAATTCAACCTGTTTTCTTAGCACATGCTCTTACTATCTTTAGGTTTTACACATGTGTAACCCATGGAGCTATTGGGTGTAGCTCTACTAATTACCCTATTATATTAGACCTGAGGAAGGTTGCATTAAAAGGAAGTGTAACCACATTTGCGTGGAAAGAGAATGGGGAGCCATTTAAGAAAACCACCGTCAGTACACCTGACTGGGATCTGAACTCCGATCTACCCAACATCTGCAGTCTAGAATATTGCGAGAGGGAAGCTTTTGACCATTCGAGCACCGACGCAAGTTGGTTAAAAATAAATTAAATTCATATAGTGTATTGGCTAGTTCATTGCCAGTGGTAGGTAGGGGGTTTGAATGATACAAACCATAGCTGGGCTCCCCCTCCCTCTCCACCACTACACCCCACTCGACTGGTTTTTCCATTTTCTCTTCAGGCAAACTCTGGTGTATTTACGAATACCTATCCTCCTCATCACAACCATCCTTAGCTGAAATTTCCATTGACCCTTAATCTCAGCGCTGCGGCATTCCAAAATAAACACATGAGCAAAGTCCACATTTTCAAACAATTTTTTTAAAACTCTCAAACCTAAAATGAATAATTTTTTTTCATCTGTAAAAGGACATGTTGATATCTTTCACCTTCAATTTAGCTTGAGTCCTATTTTTTTTTTGTACCGCGTCTTACTACCCGTTCAGGTTATACGACCATGTACCAATTACACTAACGGTTTAGGGATTAGGAAGGTTAAATTGAGAGAAAGTGCACCCGAATTTGCATAGAAGTAGAGTGGTAAACCACTTATGAAAAACCACCCTCAGTGCACCCGACCGGGATCGAACCCCAATCTCCCCGTTTTTAGCAGTATAGTCGAACATGAGAGTAGCGCGTTAGAACACGCCGTCACCAAAGCGGGTTTGAGCCCTAAACTTACATATTTTTTTCAATGAAGCGTGATTTCTCAAAACCTGTCCAACGCTGCGTTAGGCCCACTCTACATTCAGTCGCACCCACTTGTCGGACTCGTAAAACACACTCGCAAGACGTGCTGTGTTTGTTTTCTGATTAAATAAATTCTGTCTAAAAAAAATTTTTCGACAAACGTAATTCCAACTAAATGTCTCCATCGTCTAAACTAAGTCATATTAAAGTTTACAAACATGATTTAAATATACTTTTAATCAAATTAGTAGATAAAAAGTTATTCAATTATTGTTTAACGTGCTTTACTCTCTTGTTGGACTAGACTGCAGATGACGGGGAGATCGAGTTTCGAATCTTGGTCGGGTGCACTGAGGTTGTATTTTTCAAAATGGTTATTAACTTTCCCTAAACGCAAATGCGGGCACAATTCCTCTAAATATAACCTACTAATCTCTAAACCCATAAGCAAAATTAGTACATAAGCGAATTCGAATAGGTAGTTACACTTTACTAAAAAAATACTCTACCCTTTACTATATAATCTCACGAATTTTTATCCTTGATGAAATAACTAATTGCTTTAGCTGAATACAGTAGTACAGCCATATTTGTTTCTGATTTACTGAATGCAAGCTAACACAACTACATAAGCACAGGATTATTATTATTATGATTATTATTATTATTATTAGCACCGCGTCTTACTACCCGTTCGGGTTATACGCACTTACGCTAATGTGTAATGGTAGGGTAATTGTGAGATGAAATGGAGGACCTACAGTTTAACGTGGGATCCGAACCACGGTGGAGGCCTGGCATTCCACACATTCACAAGTTGTGATTAATACAAGTCTTGTCAGACGTGAAGGAAGGGTTTGGCAATCGGATAAATCTGTGCCAGGACCGAGGATTGAACCCCGGACCACTGGCACAGAGGTCCGACACTTTACCCCTGGACCGCCAGGTCACCCAATAATTAAGTTAGATTTGGTTATGATACCTTGAGCAAGTGTTAGGTTGAATGAGGTTTATCATTCAAACTTCAACTTAGCTAATTTAAATCACGTCTGTTGAATATGTATAAGCTTGTACAGAAATAAGGCGAATCGTTTTCAAAACTGTAGGTAGTCTTATTTATGCCATGTATTCCATAGAAACTGAATCAAGGTTGCCAACTATCTAGTCTCAAGCAATAAATCAAGGTCCTGAAACGGATTGTATTTTTTCCCGGCAGGACACTTGAGTTATTTTATTTCTAGGAATAGGCTTATGTGTAAAAAAAAGTGCACTTAAATACACACGTGACAATAGGGTCTACTCTTAAGTGGGTCTGTGAACTAATAGTTTTGCGAAAACATCTTTTTCGATAATCAATTAGGCGAACATAATTTTTTTGGAATTAAATTTTTTGAAATGCAGTTTTTCGAAAACCAATTTTTCGATCTAGAGATTCTTCGAACGAGAAGTTTTTCGAAAATGTATTTACCTCAAATCTATTTTTCAAACTTTATGTTTCAAAAAGGAGGTTTTCGAAAATAAATTTTTCGAGTGAAGTTCGAAGTATAGTAAAATTCTAGGTTTCTAGTCAAGGCTTAGTAATTTTAAATCATTTAAAAATTATATTATGAAATAATTTACTAAGAGTCGTGCTTGATCGTAACGCAAGTTAAAGTGCGCTGCTCATTAAAACATGATCATTTTACTTTAAACCAACTATACTTTTCCTAGAAAATTTGTGTAGGGTATTGTAGGTAATCTTCCTCTCTAGGGAGTGAGGGTAAGGGTAGTAACCTGTAACCGCGTGGAGAGGAAGCTTGACACATTCCATTAGGCTCATTCAAGCTCCATCTTCTTTAATACAAAGTGTGTTAACATTTATTTTCAGTCTAAAAGTATTGTTATGGCGTTAAAATTTGTGATGAGTGAAAAAGGAAGACGTAAATTCCCACTTGACGAACATTTATATTACAAAGAAAAGCAAGTTGAAGAAATGGTTTATTGGAAGTGTGAAAGATTTCAAAGTGTAAAGTGTGGAGCGCTAGTCATAACAGAATCCGATAATATTATTTTAAGTAAGAGAAATGAGCATAATCATCTAGGGGACGCTGCTCATGTGGATACAGAGAATCTAATGGTAAATATCCGTGACACGGCAACAACCACCCGCGATACACCAACTTGTATTTTGGCTTTTGACTCGAGTGGAGCTAGTCAAAGTGGCGTTGCAAAACTACCCAGTGTGCCGAATATGAAACTAAAAATAAGAAATATTAGAATGAAAGAAATGATGGACCAGCTGTTCCTAGTTTACGTCGCACATTGTGTTTCCTGATGAATACAAGCTAACTGTAAATGGAGAAGAGTTTTTAGTGTACGACTCAGAACTTCAAGATGGCCGCATACTTATATTTTCTATTTGAAGAAATTTACAGCTTTTTTGACGTTCCAAGCATTGGTATGCTGACGGAACCTTCGAGACTGTTCCACCCTTAATTGAGCAGTTGTATACTATTCACGGATTTGAAGCAAATAACTCCATCCCACTTGTATATATGCACTTCTAGCGGACAAGAAACAAGGAACTTAATCTCGTCTTTTAAAAATGTGAAGGAGCTAGAGTCAGCTTCTAGCCCCCAAAACTTTATGACTGACTTTGAGATGTCAATGATAAAAGTAGTGAAGGATGAGTATTCCCTTGAAAATCATCGTGGCTGTTTCTTCCATTTTTGCAAGTGTATTTTTCGTAAAATTCAAACAAATGGTCTGAAACACCGCTATGAGAATGATGTCGATTTTTCACGAAAGCTTTGTATGTTACGCGCTCTTGCGTTTGTTCCTACTTAAGAAGTCGTGGGCACTTTCGATTCCTTGTGCAATTGCTATTATATGCAGTTCGCAAAATTGATTGTTCTAAAAATTCATTTTCGATTATTTGACTGTCAGGCAATTGATTTTCGAAAAATGTGGTTTCGGAAAATTGATTGTTCGAAAAATTGATTTTAGACAAAATTACTTTCGCTGGTTTTGTATTTTTGTATTTATTGAATTATTATTATTATTATTATTATTATTATTATTAGCACCGCTTCTTACTACCCGTTCGGGTTATACGCACTTACGCTAATGTGTAATGGTAGAGTGATTGTGAGATGAAATGGAGGACCTACAGTTTAACGTGGAATCCGAACCACGGTGGAGGCCTGGCATTCCCCACATTCACAAGATGCCTTGTCAGAGGTGAAGGAAGGGTTTGGTAATCAGATAAATCTGTGCCGGGACCTGGGATTGAACCCCGGCCGCCAGCACAGAAGTCTGACACCTTACCCCTAGACCACCAGGTCACCTATATTTATTGAATATTTCGATAAATTGAATAACTTGTTTTCGAAAAATTAACCTAGACGTGGACGCGGATCCATAAGCTGGGTAGGTAGAATACCCTTTTGGAGGAATAATTACTTAAAACGCAATATTCTTTAATTATGAGCAAATATTAGTTAACAAATTAATAATTTATAGATACATTATACATGTATATTTATTCACAATTTAAAAATTACTATTTACACAGTTTGCACAGACAACCTTGAATGTAGAAACTAGTCCATGCGGCGCAGGACTAGCATACCCAGAGAATACGCCACTGTTTAAGCTCATTCTTAAAATTCTGTTCTAATTTTTTTTGCTAAATAGTTAATAGCTTAAGTGACTTACAGCGTCTTGGTAAAACCTTTATTTGGTCCACAGCTAAATAAAGGATGGTGACTTCTGCTTTAAAAATTATATCGAAGAAACCATTTAAAATTAATAAATAAGGTTCAAACAGCAGCATAAAGCTACCATTGATCAACGATGGTGTGTGTTTCTGTTAATAAATGGCCAAAGATTTTACAAATCTATTACCTACTAACCCTTAAAATATGAGCGTTAAATGACCCTAACACAGATTTAGCCCTAGATAGCTAAGTGGTATGATATTGACGTGCTATGTTGGAGGTTCCAGATTTCAAAAGAATTTTCAACAGTTAATAATTTAAGTTCAATAACATAATATAGATTTGAAGTCATTTCACCAACTTATTAGTGGTTTGGGCTTTCCGAATTTCTTTGTAAAAGCATTTCATTGCCTTGGAATGCTTATGCCTATTGCTCTTTACATCTCTTCTGCCATCTTTAAACTTTTGTGGGGTAATTTTTTTAAATAATAAAAATGGTTTTTCCACTACTATTACACTTCACACATTCCTAAAGACATTAAAGGCAATTACACTCAGCCACACTGAAAAAAATCCTTTCATCAATGTCATACTTGCCACACTGACTTGAAAAGGGTGGAGAGACAGGTAACAATCCCTAAAGAAAGATGGTGATGGGTCAGGGTGATAAGCTGTACAAACATGCCAAAACCACTAGCAACATATTTATGGTTTCAAGGACAGACAGCTAGTGACTTGGAGTGAGAAGGGAAGAGTTGTCTGCTCTACTATGACCAGGCCGTTCTGTTTCGGCTATTGCGGGGGTTCTATCATACATATTTTCAAAGTCCGGGGGCAAAATATGAAGCACCTCAGCTCGTATCAGTTTTCACGATTTTCAGATTGAATATTAATGTGAATGAAGTACCATAATAAAGTTAAAAGAAGTTGGCATTAGTTTATTTACTTCCTCCATTTATTACACACATTTAAGTATACAAAAATAATTTATTGAATATTGCATTTATTTGGCAATTTTTTACGCAATTAATTTAAGGTTTATTGAAATACTATTTATTTCAATTAATAAACCTCAAGTAGGTACTTAAAACCTTCCAAATATGAAATCTTTGCATCATTTGGTTTTGCTAAAAATTGTTGCCATAAATGCCAAAATTTCACACTTTGAGTAAATACTGTGCTTAAAATATACATTTAATCTATATTTAATATACTAATCCAAATACGGTTTAAGAAGAGCTACTTATATATATATATATATATTATTATTATTAGCACTGCGTCTTACTACCCGTTCGGGTTATACGCACTAACGCTAATGTGAAATGGTAGGGTGATTGTGAAATGAAATGAAGGACCTACAGTTTAACATGGAATCCGAACCACGGTGGAGGCCTGGCATTCCTCACATTCACAAAATGTCTTGTCAGAGGTGAAGGAAGGGTTTGGTAATCAGAAGGTTTGGTAATCAGATAAATCTTTGCCGGGACCGAGGATTGAACCCCGGCCGCCAGAATAGAAGTCTAACACCTTACCCCTAGACCGCCAGGTCACACACACACATATATATATATATTGTATTATTATATTATTATATTATTAATTTTGGGCCATACACCCCTAAGCTACAAAATAACATTTAAAGTATAAGAATATACATTTTAATACCGCTATTAAAACACATAGTCTAAGAAAAAGTAAAAATAATTTGACTTCATTTCCATCCAAATGTAGGCCTATAGTTCCTGTATTGTAAGCTTTATGTTCATGGCTTCATGCTGCTATATACTTCACTGGTAAACACACCTTATTATAACAGATAGTCCTAGATTTACTAAATACACTACAACAATAATGTCTTTCTTTGTTAATCTTCCTCACATCCTTTCATATATGTTCCTATATGCTTATATTTTACCTGTAGCCTTTATTTCCCCCTCCAGATTCCTTACACTGTTGTATTCACCACCACATAATTCTAAAACACTTATTAATTTAGTCCCATTTGTGTTTGTTTAGTGAAAGCTTAATATAAAACATAGGTGTAGGTAGCCTACTTTAGTTTTTTATTATTATTGTCTACATTTATTATTTATTACATTATCTTTTGAATATGTTTAATTTTCACATTTGCACTGCTCCATTTTTAATAAGAAACCCATTTATTACTTTACTAAAACGTTTTTACATTATATTATCTTTAACCAATATTCTAATATACCTTACACTTGAAGTGTGTTTAGAATCCAAGTATTTTTAAAAACAAACATATAACTTGACATTAACTTATCAAAACTTTTTCACCATAATATTTACTCATAATAGAGTTCACTTAGATTCTTCGCTAAATATGTAACTTATGTTATTGTTTGAAACATTTGCAGTGTTCTTTGAATGACAACTGCTTGTGCCAGCGTATTGAAGAGGATGAACATATGCCTTATGAGAGAGTTGAAGCACATAGAATAGCAAAAGGTCAGGCTCTTGATGAACATTACACAAAAGAGAACCTGGAAATTGAAGCCTTTAGCTCGGCAGACCATGATGACTTGAGGAATATAGACCCAGAAGATATGGATTATGTATCACCTGACCTGGAGAAATTGGTTGACATATGTCTTACCCCTGATAGGAGGTCTATCAGCAGTCAAAGTGAAGTGTCTGTGGCATGTCTCCAGGATCGAATTCTTCAAATGGAGGAGACACATTACAGGTGAACCAATTTTCAACCATATTGTTTATGTTTAGGCTTTATTCAAATTAGCCATATTTTGTTTGAGTATTTTTTCTTAAGGACTATCAAGGGCTATCACTAGGTTACATTTTTTTTCTAACAGCGTGTCTTACTACCCATTCATGCTATATTCTAATGCGTTATTTAAAGAGAATAGTGGTGAGGAGTGACGTTATAGAAAATTCACCAGCATTTAACTGGAGAGGAATATTCTAGAATAAAAATCATCATATGGAAAACTACCTCCAGTTCATTTAGCTGAAATTCAGACCAAGTAAAATACTGTTAATCAGGGGGTAAAAACTAAGGCTAGGGGATTAAAGGATTTTGACATCCCTATATACAGTATTTTTGCGTTAAATTGTAATTCATGATATATTGCACTTTAAATTTTCTTTTGTTTTCAGGGGTTATGCTTAGGGGTGGGGGTGGTGGTTGAGATAAAATAAAGTGTGGTGGGGGATTATTCGATTAACACTCATGACATCAGATCATTAAAGAAACCGGTATCTAAAATTTGCTGTCAGGAATAAACATATTCTCCAATTAGCAATAAAAAAAAATATAAACATTAAGGAAGAATGATTTTGTTGAGCTGCCGAACTATTTGTTGCATTTTTAAAGTTTATTCATACATAGAATTTAGGACACGAAATATCAATTGCAGCAGTCCAATTTTTAGTTGACAGTACTTTAGAGTTATTGATTATTGACTTAGTTTTATTACTTGCAGTAATCTAAAACAAGAAACTTGAGAAGGCCCATAAACACCAAATCACAGCTATTGTAGATCAGGATCTCATATATATATATATATGTATATTTTATAGTAGACAATACATCATAATATAATATAATATATCATGATAGATGATATATTATATTTGATACATCATGGTGGGCATTATATCGCCGGATCCAAAATCGTAATATTGGTATATAAATTGCAATATCTCTGAGCCCTAGTGAAAACTACAACACAAGCCGCATCACTATATTAACAGTATCAGTTTTTCAGACCTTTAGGACCTATACATTTGATTTTAATGCTACTAGTTAATGTTGGTGTTGATGTCTTAATTTTTACCACAGCGGCCATATTTATCAAGAAGAAAGAATCTTTCATTCTTTCTCATTTTGAAACCATAGATTTTATTGAAACACATTTTAAAACACCACAATGTTTTCAGTTTTACACTTTGTTTAGAAAGCTAATTTTTTTTTACTGGTAAACAAAGCGTTCATATATGTTTGGTTATTACATTAAGGAAATTTGAATTCTATTACTAAATTATGTTGGATATTTTTAAGGCAATTTTTAAATAACAATCTTGAACAAATTAAATATCACAGATTGGCTTGGATATCCAATTTTGAAAAACCTTTATCAATGTTTTAGAGTTGGAAACGTGAAGTTATCCCCATTTTAGCACCAGGAGATTATACCCCAACTTTCTAACAAATTAACATATTCGACAGAAAAAGTTAATAGATCTACTTTCATTTATTCATATGTCAATTCATGTCATCTAAAGCTATCGCTTTTGATAGATATTTTCAATACAATGTAATGATATTGGTTTGGATTACTATAAATTATGTAAAAGGTCATGGATGAAGGTAATTTTTATTTAAAGTAATGTATGTAGAGTATAATTTTAAGATTCATCCATGAAGAAACACGCGCTTCTCAGAAACAATGTGAAAAGGATCTCACCACTAAAATATATGTTTCATACCATCTTTCCTGTTAAAAGAATAACTGCGTCAATTCCTGTTAAGAGGAACATCTTCGCAGTAGGGCCTATTTGGCAGAAGACGCATATTCCCTATACCAATAAGAAGCTAGCCTTCACAAAACCTGGCGCCAGTACTCTTTCTATTAGTTGGTTTTTACACTGTTGATGATGGGAGAAAAAGGCAAGGGGTATGTCATATATAAACCATTGTGCGTATGTTTAAGGCATCTCTGGGATCCAAACATCTACACCGAGATCCCGCTCACGCACATGTCAGTCTAACACAGTATAAAATAACTTACATTAATATCACAAGTGTGCAGTAATATAAAACATATAACTGGAAAATGTATACGTAATTAACAAGTGTTATTTAAATAAACCGTGTGTGAATAAACAGCCATCAACAGTTCTCTTTCTTCAATTTTATTAATATACCGATTTAATTAGTTCTCGAACACGGAGCTATATAGACAGCTGGTTAAACGGTATCTTTTCTGTACAGTGATGATAGGCGCTCGATCACGGAGCTTTAGACAACCTATAAATCATCACAGCATTATTATACCAGGGAATTAATCCGTAGTGTTTCAATTGACACCTGAAGCGGGGTGATTGATTACATAGTGTAACAATTGACGCCAAAGGCGCAGCGCCATCATTCAATAGTCATACAACCCATAAATAACACTAACAATATAGTAAAATGCTATCAATGTTGAATGCAAAAAATATGGAAGCATGGAATAGGCATTTAATTGGTGTAGTATTAAGAATTGTTCACCCACGACCAACTATATTGGCCATTTACAATGCCTTTCCATAATGTTAGTTCATTTGTATTTATTTATTGTACTTATTTAACAATTTTATAATCTCTCTAAACATAGTCCTATAATGGGTCTATGTGGCGAATTAAATTTAAATTATATTTTACTGAAAGTTTTTTCTTTATAATTTATACACGAGTTTCAATGGTGTATGAACCTTTTATGTTTAGGTGGAAGGAGGAATATATTTACTCTACTTTATAAGCAAGAGGGGTAATGGGGGGGTTGGGGGGAGGGTCTCTCTCTTGGAATTTTTTAAAAATATTCAACACCTCAAGAAGCTATTTGGAGTATTCTTTATTGTTAACGAGGGATAGTTGCAACCTTCTTCTATACACATCCAAATAATAATTTCTTACATTTGTGTATGTGTCCTCAACTTAGTTTGCTTTACATGATTGAGAATAATTTGTTGATAATAAAGGATCTATAAGCAGGTTTTTAATAGCTGTCGAGTACATAGAAACATATGTTTAACTATCATTCAAAGATATCTAGTTTAGGTCTTGATATTTGCACTTTATTGTTAGTGAATCAAATCTTATCGACTTATAAAAATTTACCCATACAACAGACACAGCTAAAATACATCAAAGAATTTATCTAAAATTTAATCAAAAAAACTAATTTCAAAATTATAAATTTCTAATTATTAATGGGAATCAAAAGATAGTTCTTTAATACCATTTCTTTACATTTTTTTTGTCTTAGCAGGATGTATTAATAGCTGTTTGGGCTACACAAATATGTACTAATTACACTACTGTGCTAGGGATAAGGAAGGTATAATTTATAAGACATATACTTGCATTTGCGTAGAGGTAAATTAGAAAACCATTTAGGAAAAATCATCCTCACTACACCCAAGCGAGATTCAAACTGTGATTTAAACAAGCATTTGAGCACACTTCCTTTGAACTCATCATTTATACATGGCCTCCATTCCTCTTACCTTTTGTGTGAACTTGAATGTTATGTTCTCATAAAAAGACCCTCTCAAGTAGGCTTACTTTTACATTAAAAAAAACACATGTAAGAGTTAATCCTCATATAAAAGTTAAACTGGTGTATTTTTGAAAAGTCACATTAATTATATAATTAATTTAATTTCATTAAAACTAATTATAAACAAGTTTAAACAATGGACAACCAAAACCATTCATGCTGTCAGGTGCCGCCAGCCAGTGGCTAATCGTATCACGGGAGTCTAGCTCACCGTACAGCGAAGCCATTGCTAACATATGGCACACCCCTTTACCATTGAACGTTATTGATGGTTTTGGTGTGGAAAGCTTTGAGATTACACAACAAATGCATGGCATAGAGAGGAGTGTGCCAATGAAACTGTGGTGTATTAGACTTGAGTCCCTAATGCAAAGTGAATGAATTCACAAGGTTTAAGACAGCAACTTTTTAGTTATTTTGTATTTTCTGAGCTTCCCAATTAGTCTAGTGTGCCTAAAATATATGCCACTACTGCTAACATCACTTAAACCATCATCATTACATCATTTAAACCGAAAACATCTTTAAGGGGATTACTCATGGTCAAAGAAAGGCCACAATTATTGTATATTGCATGAAGTGAGTAGTATTAACTTGCCTCTCTATGCATCACTTAGTGTTAAATTAGTTAAAATGCACTTATTTACAGAATGAACGAAATTAAATATTTAACAAATCAAATACCATACTTTTTCAAATGATTTATATTTGCTAAACTTTACATATCAATATAGAGGTTACCATACACACAAACAGTTTGAGTAGCTTATGGTTTCTTGTATATAGCAAGATAATAGATTGTAAATTTATGTGTACAGCCAACTTAATCACATTTGAGCCTTATACTTTCTTTTGTTGTATGTTTGCACAGCACAAATGAAGAATTGCAAGCAACTCTGCAAGAACTGGCTGATCTCCAGACTCAATTGACTGAACTCCAGACAGAAAATGAGAGGCTAGCTGAGGAAAAACAGGTGGGGACAACAGCGTTGGTATCTCAAGTTCAACTGCGGCCGGCCGTAGTTGGCCTATTGCTTTCTCTGCTATTTCATGTACTCCCTGTACTCCCACTCTTCCCTGGATAACTTATTTCCGGTTTCTCCTTGTGACAGCTAACATGCTCCTCACAAGCCTTATTCCCATGGTCTCCATTTCCTAGTCTCCCTTACATTTAATGTCCATGTTTCTGCTGCATGTGTGATAATGGGTAGAAAGTATGCCTTATAAAGCACCTCTTTTAACTTCAAGGTTTTTTTATTCTCCATAGCAAGTATCTTACACGCCTAAAGAACAACTTCCCTCTCATTGTTAGATCCTATCTACTCCCACACTTCACCTCAATCACACATCCAAGATATTTTACATTCTTTTATTTTCTCAGCTCTACTCTATCCAAGTTTAAAGCTTTACTAGTCCTTATCCTCTTACTTGTCATTACCATAACTTCACACTTTGGCATGCTAAGAAATTTATTTGTAAAACCCTAATAAACTTTATTAAAATCATTAAAGTTGTTTTTATAACTTTGAAAATAATGTACAAGCTCCTCAAGAATGTTAGTTTTAGAACAAGAATTTGTAAATCAGGAGATTACAAATAGTTTTTCTAACAAAAAATGAAATTTACCAATTCAAAACTCTTTTAGAAAAACTTTAAGCTACATTCAAGGTAAAGTATACTAACAAATCTCACATTTCAAATAGTTAAGACAAGCCCAAAAATGAATAGGCAGTAAAAGCCATGATTGGATTGAAACTTTTATAAAGTGCCTACATAATTTTTTTTAAACACTATGAACCATGTCCTACTATGTGTTTCTAAACTACACAGACCTAATCCAAAATGTATTTAAAATATAATATAGAAACTTTCTTATATTGATAAAAATATGTCGACAAGTCATGAAATTAAATTTTAGCCATGGCTTTCAGAAACATTTCATGAATAAAGTTTTTAGTCATGAATAGTCTATGGCAATAGTGACATACTAGTAAGGATAGTATTTTTTTTAATGCTTTCCCATATAAGTTTTTATACTCTTGAAACTTAATAAAATTGTCTCATATTGAGAGAAAAAAAATAGCATTCTTAATAATGATCTCATTTGACAGTAGGGGTGTGCGAGTAGGCATTTTTCCCTTCAATTTGAGTTCAAATCGAGCTTAGATTAAAACAGTTTTTTTTTAGTCTGTGTAATATAGATTAATATTTATTCTAGAAATAATTCAAGTTAGCTTTCTGTAATAGATCCATTTTATAAATCATAAGCAAGCTACAAACATAAATTTCTTAAAATGAAATTTTTTTGAGGAAAAAAATAATAATCACACAAACTAGGAGCTTTAAGTATATTTTATGTAACTGTACAGTTTATTAAAAATCAGGCAAAAGGAAATTTTGAATCAAATTAATTAAACTCGGAATTTTTGAGAAAAGACTGGAAATTCTGAGTACTCAGGTTTTGGAATTAGTAAAACTCCTCGAACTGAGATTGAGTGGCTACTAATCTATGAACAATAACACACCATCGCATGCTCATAAAGCAGTAGGTGCTAGGTAACATAAAGTATTATAAATAACATTTAACATCAAATTACTAAACTAATGTATAAATACATACAAAAAAAAATAGCAATAATATACATAAAACACAAATAAATAACTATGCGCACAACCTGAACATGCAGTAAGATGTGGTGCTAAAATAAAATCGAACCATAAATAAAGAACAAAAATATATTTCTGGTGCAAAATTCCTATTTGCTCAAAATTTACTTTTAGTGTTGAAAAATTCCCTACTTCATACATCCTCTTCGATAAGTGTTTTTTTTAAATGTTCATCCAAAAAATTTGCCGTCCTCATAAATTTGCCGCCCATGTGGCATGTGCTTTAATCGGGGAGTGATAATTTGTAAGTCTTTTGTTAGTTATTTATTTACTATTATTTTAAATATGTTTTTATTACATTTCAGAACTGTTATAATTGACTCTAATGTTAATTGAAAATTTGAGTGTTCCTCATAATATACATTTTTAATAACGATTGATACAAATAATGATAAAACCATATACACTTTCATTGTTTTTTTATTAATAAAGTGTACATTGGTTCAAGGTACTCCTGGAGTCTCTGTGCCAACAAACTGAAAAGCTAGAAGATAGCCGAAGCAAGGCTGACACATTGCAGGATCTCCTGCTTAATGAAGACAATGTACCTGACAGTTGCACAGAGCGAGAGCAAAAACTTGTGGATCTGTTAAAAGTGAGTCAATCACATAATACCACATCTTTATTTCCTAATTCATTATCACTGCTTCAAGTATTAAAAAAAAATGCATCAACATACAAACAAAATTTAGTTTTAGTTTATTATACGAGGGGTAATCAAAAAATTTCAAGACTGGTTCTGTAAGATGAAAACAGATTGGAATATAGGGATGTGTGCGCTGGTGTGGTGAGTTGTGACCTTCACTTATCAATAAAACAGGTGGCGTCATTCTGTGTAGACCAATGACTGTGTTACGTTTATTTGATGGTGTGCACGGGTACATTTGGTATTTTATAATATACCACAAACTCGAGCAGAGAGCAAACATAAAATTCTGTGTCTCACTTACAAAATCTGGAACGGAGACCTTCCAAATGATGTAGCAGGCTTACGGCAATGAAGCTACGAGCTGTCTGGTGTGTTTTGAGTGGTACTCATGCTTGAAAAGCTGCAGGACGTCACTGAAAGAGGAAGAGAGGTCAGGGTGACCCTACATGATAACAAACCCGGAGATTGTGGGCAGAGTTAGGCAACTTGTGCGTGAGGATCATCTGATGACCAATAAGGACATTTCTGACATCGTGAATGTGTCATACGGATCAGTGCGGACAATCCTCACGTCAATTTTTAACATGTACTGCATTGCTGCCAAGTTTTTACCCAGGCTCCTGACCCCCGAACAGAAGGAGCACCGTGCCCAAGTCTTTCAGGAATTTCGTCAATATGCCCTGGCTGACCCAACCTTCATATCGAGGGTCGTCACTGGAGACGAGAGTTGGATTTAAGGTTATGACCAGGAGACCAAACAATGATATTCACAGTGGAAGATCCTCAGATCTCCAAGACCAAATTTCCGGGTTTGTGCTCGACGAAGGTCTTACCGACCTCTCTTTGTCTTTCAGTGATGTTCTGCCACTCTTGAAACAAGAGTGCCACTCAAAACACACTGGATGATTCATATATTCATTGCCGTAAGCTTGCTGCATTATTTGGAAGGCCTCCATTCCAGATTTTCTGATTAAGACATAGAATTTGATGTCAATCACTACTCGAGTTTGTGGTCCATAATATAATCGCAAATACACCCATGCAAGTCATCAATAAATGTGTGTAACACAGCAACTGGTCCACACAGAATGATGTCTCGTTTTGCAGAACTAGTCTTGAAACTTTTTGATACTCCCTTGTATATATTACATACATAAACACATGCAAATATACCCATGTACATGTGTGCACATATACATACATACACACACATCTTCACATACTTATTTATATCGGATCTAAACTCTTTGTGCTTTAAAGAATTCAAGAATACAGTTAGAGAGGCTTTTATTCACAAGAAACATTTTAATGGGGTACTTGATCCAGTTAGCTCTAAAGTCAATGCTGTTATTTCATTTTGTGACATATTCTCGTTCAATCATTATGACAGGTAGTTTGTGTTACATTACCTTCTTTTCATGTTAAATTACTTCATACTAGTCTGACACCTTATCTAAGTCTTGAGCATGTCTGTGTACTGAGCCAAGGGTCCTGGGTTCGATTCCTGGCATGGCCGAAAAATTTATCATTGGTGAAATATTGGTTTTCCCTTCCATAGTGATAACAGCCAAGGGCTGGATGTTGTGTATGTTCTAGATTTAATTTGGTTTATAAATCCTGTGCTGATATAATCACTTGGTCCAGAAAGCGCAAGTTAAATACCTCTAATAAATTAAATAAATGTAAATGCTTCATACAAAGATAAATATGCTAAGAATGAAAAATAAAATTGAAAAAAAATATGGACTTTAGATACAATACCATGAAACATTCTAATCTATAAACCTTGTCCAGATGTCGTAATACATTCATAGAATATTTTGAAATGTAAAATTTATACAGAAATACTGTAGTGATTTGATTTAATTTATTTTGGGGAAGTACCCGTATATTATTAGTATAGCCTTGAAAGTTTGACCTTTAATATAACACAACAATTTTCTATCCATGAACTGTGTAGTATATATATAATTTGTTTACAGTAATACATAGTTTTTAGTTTATAGCAATGTAAACAAAGTTATATACAGTCCCATGAATTATTATACAGATTTTTACTGTAGTGGTAGAATAACATATATATAAGATAATTCACACATTTCTTAATTATATTTATAACCTTGTCCTTTTCAATCCCATTGTTTTAGGAATAAACACTTTTATTATTTTCATACCCATCCACGTATACCCTTGGACATCCATGGTTTTCTTTTAATTTGGGCTTTCTAAATATTAATTTTCTCAACTCTTATCTCTTCATTTACAGTGTATGTTTTTATTTTACTTATGTTTCTTAATACACAAAAACATGATGTTATATATTAAATAGTATTCAAGCAATGCTAAACTCTTAACTGAAAACATAAACCATTGCAGCTCATTCTAATTTCACTCTACTATAGGCCTAAATTTTATATTAATTTTAAAAAAAAATTGGCTTGAATGTAAGATAACAAATCCTTTTGTGTCATATTGTATATAATTTATTTTGGAACTAAATTGTGTTTTTGTAATTATAGAGTGCTCAAGCTGAACGTGATTCACTTCTTTTGAAACAAGAGGAGATGAGTAGCCAATTGATTGAACTTCGCCAAACCAATGATATGAAGGAAGAGGAGTTGGTTATTCTAAAAAAAAGAGTATTTTTGCTAGAGTCGACTGTTGACAAAACACATCAAGAAAGGAGTAGTCTTGATCAAGAGCTTGCTCTAGCTAAAGAAGAAAGCTCTTCAAGACATATTGAAATTAGTCATCTATCTACTTTGCTAGAAAATGCACGATGTAAGGTAGAAGAATTATTCTTGCCTTCTCTTCATAGGTTTAATTCTATTATTAATATGGATACCAAATATAATGGAGTAAGGTTGACAAAGGAAACATATTAACACATTTAAATATAATTAATATATTTTAAATTTGATAATTTAAAGTGGTGCACTAATATTGTCTTAATACACAAATTAGAAGTTATTTTTATAGCTTGCTTGCGGGCTCACATCAAGGATTTAAAAAAATATATTCATGAGCTGCGCGCACACACACACACACACACACACACACACACACACACACACACAAGTGTAATATAGCAAGCATATGCAAAAGTGCATTAGATTTATTTATCATCATCATCATAATTCGAGGTTTCCATCTCTGCGAGTCATCTGGAACATCCTATTTTATTCCTCTCTATCCCTCCAAACTCCCCTCTCAATTACGCAGCTCCATTCCATTCCTTTAGCCTCCATGTCCTTCGGTGCTTGGTCCATCCATCTTGTCCGTATTCTTCCAATAGGTCTTCTGACCTTTCTCTTTGCTCTGTAAGGGTTTCTTAGGCATTATATCTTCCACCATTTTCATCACATGAACTAACCACATTAACCTTTTACTCTTCAGCGTCTCTTCTAATAATTTAACTTTTAAACCATCCCAAATTATTTTATTTCTTAACCTGTTTCTTCTTGAAATATTCGGAATAGAGCACTAGGCTAAATCATAGTTTGAATTAGGAGGGATAGCCAGCACACTTACCTTGGTGATACTGGAGTAGAAATTGTTTAGATATAACCAGAGGCAGGTTTTTTTGTTATTGGCGATAAACGCGAATTGTTTTTCTGTAGCTTCAAAATCTATATTTACATGTTTCACAATGTTTATGAAGTGATCCAAAATATTTTCAAATCGAGAATTTTCACGAAATTTTGCTATTCTCGCGAAATTTTATTATTCTCACGATTAACGCGAAAAATTTAATATTTTTTTCACACTTTAATATTTCAATAGTCGGATTTGAAGTTTTAAAAACAATATTTTATTGAATAAACATTCCTTCACAGCGTGAAATTTGCCGCCATTTAATTTTCACAGAAGTCTCACAAGCCTTAGGCTGGTATTACACTATCACATTTCTCTCAAATTTCTTTGATCAAAGAAAATGTGATGTAACTTTGACGACTCCTCAAAGATCTTTGATCACAGAAATATTTTACAAATCTTTGATCACATATTTTCGTTATAGAACATGCTCTAAGGTTTGATCAAAGAAAATGGCGCCTGAAAGATTATCCTACATGTGCCAATCAGTCATAGCATTTCTTAGGTGTGTATTTTTTCTTTTAATTAATGGAGTGACTTTAGCTACCAAATATTTAAAAGTTTCACCATTCATGCATAAATATTTTTGATAAGATTCCGGATCTTCAGTTTGAAGTTCATTTAGCAGGCAACTGTTAATCCCTCTTTAATTTCGTCTCCCTAACCCAAGGTAGAATCCACAATCATTTAACAGGTTTTCTTTTAGTTCCAAGCAACAATGAGATTATCACAATAACACTCACAGTCGCTGCACTTGGAATTAAACCATTGGAGTCAATTATTTTAATAACATATATTGTAGCGACTGTGAAAGAAATGTGATGTAGTGTAATAAGACATCTTTGATCAAAGACGGCGTTAAATATTTTATCATATATTTGATCAAAGAAATATATGTAATATATTTCTTTGATCAAAGAAAA
>CABFVX010002470.1:66998-113455 GCA_902151425.1 Timema shepardi
TTACTAAGCAATGTTCAAGCATGTAAATTCTAGAGGTAATAAGTATATAACTTTTTTGGTGCTACACATTTTTCATATGTTGGTATTAGATAGTTTTCTTTCGATATAGCCCGTCACTAGCTTCACTAATAAACCATTAAATTAGTGTGTTAATACTTGATTAGATCATGATTTGCAATTTTCAACACAAAACACCACCATTTTGAAAAATTAATGAGAATTTAAAAAAAAATATTCACCATAAAAACCTGCCTCTGGATATAACACTAAAAAACACAATCACATTTTTAAGGACAAGCTTTCACTGTCACAGACAGCTTCATCAGGTCAGGAGAGTAGACTGATGCTTTTGGTTGAACTGTAAGGTTGACTGTCCAAAGCTGACTGTTTTTCAGTTATGACATCACTGTATAGATAGCAGCACTATGAATAGTTTTATATTGAATGTAATCATTGCATAGATAGCAGCACTATGAATAATGTTATATTTAATCTAATAATAAGTGTGCTGGTAGGAAGGAGAGGAATTATCTAAGGTTGAGGTTAGGGGCTTGTCTGGATTTGACGATATATTGATGGGCCAGTTCCCATATCCTTAGTTGTGAAGGGTTTCATTTTGCTTTGTTCAAGGATTTGACCCCCTTGGTTGTGTAACAGTTATTAAAGTCCAGATTATGAGTTTCAGCATGTGTTGCTACAGGCTTCTCTTGATTTTTCATTTTTGTGTCATATCGATTACCATTCATTCTCTTTCTTAGTGTTTCTGTTGTGAGACCAATGTACTGTGCTTGACACAGGTTGCATTCCAGTTGTCTTTGTCTGCAGGTAAGATGATGATGTCTTTGTTGTTACCGAGTGATTGGAGGGCTTGGCGTTTTTGGTTGGTCAGATTGCTATTTCTCGCAAGTTTGTCTTGAAAATCTGGTGTTGAGACATTCTGTGCAACAAAGTTTATGTATTGTTCTAACGGATGGTCTTGAGGTAGTGGTGGTGGGTCCCAGCTAGACGGTGGCTCAAACGTTTGATGGCAGGGTTTATGGATTTGGAATGATCCGCACTGTATGGGTGCTGAGAAAAGTAATACTTGATACGGAGGTTTCTTGCAAATGTAAGAGTATCTGCCACAAGGCCGAAGTGGTCAAAGTTATGGGAAGGAGAGAATGTAAGGCCTTTTGACAGGATGTTGTCTTTATGTTCGGATAGCTTGTATTGAGGTAAGTTGAGAACTGTGTTGGTCGGTATCTTCTTTTTTGTTGGTTGTTTAGCGGGTCTAAATTTGCAGGGTAAAGTCGGCAGAGTATCTATGGGAGTGGGAATTTTCAATATGGAGGCCAGGCTGGGCTTTCCCCCCCATTAAAGGGACATTGATCTGTTGAGTAGACCTAGATGATATTGTTTTGTCT
Organism: Timema shepardi; assembly: GCA_902151425.1. Lineage (NCBI taxonomy): Eukaryota > Metazoa > Arthropoda > Insecta > Phasmatodea > Timematidae > Timema > Timema shepardi. The sequence continues at coordinate 68,402 of CABFVX010002470.1, forward strand.
TGCTGTTGGATAAACCCTTGTTCTTTAAATCTATACACACACAGTTTGGAGAGCTTTAATAATTTATTTTGTGCTAATTTCTTCAACAATGAGTTGGCTGTTGCTAGTGTGTTGCTAGTGTGTTGCTTATATCCACTAGTTTGTCCGGATAGGCCATAAGGGTGACTTTATTATGAGAAAGCAATTGTGTATGCTGATGTATTAGTCTACATTTGTACAGCAGTAGGACATTTGAAGCTAGATGGCTAGATTGGTATTGAATGGTTCTAGAAATTATAGGTCTCATAAATCTTGGCATTCCTGTCAGAAGAGATTTGAGTTTTAGGCCCTTTGGTGCTAGGCCTAGAAGTAGGCAGCCTTCTAGAAAGTATATATGGCATAGCATGATGGCTGACTTGAATGCATGTTTGATGGATTTGATTTGATGAAGTAAAAATATATTAGACATTGTAGACATAAGAGATAGAATAGCAGACAGGAAGGTTATAATAGTGTTGGAAATAACAAAAAAAGGAATGAAGTGAGAAAGCCAAATAATGGCAGGAGGGAAAGGAGGAAAATAACATATGAATTGAGGTTATGTGGAATAGAGCACTAGGCTAAATCATGGTTTAAATTAGGAGGGATAGCCAGCACACTTACCTTGGTGATACTGGAGTAGAAATTGTTAGATATAACACTATTATTAGATTCAATATAACATTATTCATAGTGGTGCTATCTATACAATGATTACATTCAATATAACATTATTCATAGTGCTGCTATCTATACAGTGATGAACTGAAAAACAGTCAGCTGTGGACAGTTAACCTTACAGTCCAACCAAAAGCATCAGTCTACTCTATTAACCTGATGAAGCTGTCTGTGACAGTGAAAGCTTGTCCTTAAAAATGTGTTTATGTGTTTTTTAGTGTTACCGGTATATCTAAACAATTTCTACTCCAGTATCACCAAGGTAAGTGTGCTGGCTATCCCTCCTAATTAAAACCATTCTTGAAATATTCTCAATCCCTCTCAGGAACCTCATCTCTGCTGCCTGCAATCTACTTAAATATCTCTTCGTCCAGGTTTCAGAGCCCTATGTCAATATTCGATGATAAAATGCCCTACATAAGAAAGTTTTGACCTCTTTTTCCTATATTTCATCACCTGATTATATCCTTATTTAGGTGGTAGAATTGTCTACTCTTCTTTATCCTTTGTCCTAGTTCCTTCTGGATCTTATCATTTGCGGTAATCCTACCTCATAGACAGCAGAAATCTTCACATTTTTAAGTTCCTTTCCATTGATTGTTACTTCATCTGCTGGATTTGTCTTTATATCTTCGTTCAAAATCTTCATTAGATTTATTTCACAATGCATTAATGAGATGACGATTCTTTTGAAATACACGAAGTTCACCTTTAACAGCTTAACACTAACTCCTGGAATAGTTCCTTCCAACACTTGGCAACATAAACAACTTTCTCATTTTAAGTACATGGAGAGTTCGGATATTGTTCCTTTCATCACTATTTGAAAAAACTCCGTTCATGTACCTTAACCCATTCCCTGGTGCGGGCGTTGAACAACATCTTTGTTCGGCCGAACTTCCCCTGGTGCGGGCACGAATAAACGTTTCATTGTAATAAGTTATTGTAATGCCATATATTGATGCACTACTGTACTCTTAGCCAGTCTTAATACTTTATATTGAAGCTAATAGATGGGGCTACGAGTTAAATGCTATACTAAGAGCATGAATCAAGCAATAAATGAGAAAATAAGTAACGAAAATATGTTTCAGGTAAGAGTATCATAGTAGAAAAATGGTTGCTGGTCCTGCTTAGATCGCTGTGCTAAACATGCACCAGGGAATGAGTAAAATTTGCTGAAAATCTGGGATGACCAAAATTGGGTCCAAAAGTAATCTATCTATTCAGTCGTCAAAAGTGACAATTAACAAAACAATACTTTTTATCTGAAAATGTGAAACAAAGTTTTGGAAGTCTTTTTAAATGTGAGATAAATTTATTCCTATGGAAAATTTAATATATACTTTGATTTTATTATGAATGGACATTTGGAGCACCTTTTAGAAAATACAAACACATTTTGTTGTGGTCAACATTCTCAACAATGATGACATATTAATATATTAATAGTGTTATTTTATAGGTATTGAAAATATCTATCAAGAGGAACAGTTACATGTCACATCACATTACTTGATGCACACATACATGAAAGTAGATCAAGAAACTTTTCTCTCAGATAATATATCAATTCATAAGAAAATTGAGGTTACTACAAGTTTATTACTTCCTTATTAACATTAACATATACACAATTGTTTTATAAAGAATTTAATTTCATTTATATATGTTGACATTTCACACGATAATAAGATTAAATGAGATCAACATATTTTATAGTTTATTCAAAGTATGTCTAATGTTTTCAAAATCTTTGGGGTTAAAATACCAAAAAATACTATGACAATAACTTAACTAAAATTATTTGGTCCAAAATATAGCCCTAATTAGTTAATATTGTTCAATAGTAAACCCATAATTTTACACAAAGAACCGGGTTGGAAAATGGGGGAGGGTTGGGTTGCAATATAATATAGACCACTTATGCCTCATGACTAGCCAGTTTTGGTATCGTTGCTAATTTGAATCCCTGTTAGGTTGAATTAACTTAGCTCCAATGTAAAGCGAACTTGGGTGTGTGGAAAGAGGGATTCTGAACTCATCTTAACTATGGTCCATGGTGTTAGTAACGTTTTGCTTGTATTAAGAGCCTTAAAAACCAGGGAGTCGAACAAAAATTTGTATCGGTTCTGGCTCCGGTTCCTGTTATCCAAACAAGCATTTTAAAGGTTCTGGTTCTGGTTAGAGCACAATAAATGTTCTGGTTCTTTTTGGTTCCTGATAGTGTTCTGGTTCTTTAATTTAAAAAATATTAGCACAGCTCTTTCTATTTATTCAGCCTACGTTAATGTACTAATTTCTATAATGGTTTTTGATTGAATGAAGGTTATATTTTTATATTTAAAGGAAGTGTATCTGCATTTGCGTGGAAGAAGAGTGGAAAACCACTTAGGAAATATCATGGATTAATAATATTAATAATAATACCTTAATAAAAATAGTGCATCCTTCTAATTTGCATCTTGATCTGTCACCGTCAATCTTATAGTCAAAAAACTCCTGAGCTGGGTTTTCTCTAACGCACCCCATCAATAATATTATTTAAACCACTTACTAGCAACAAAAATAATCACCTCTGTACTGTACACAAGGAACACATTCACTGAGCTACCTCCCAACTTAAACACGGGGGAAAGAATTTAAAGTTAGCATTTTGCTACCCTTAATCTCCCTTTTCCCTTTAATATAAGTTTTTCAACCAACCATCAGATTATCAATTTTCACTTCTAGGAAGTACTAAGTAAATTAGTCTTGGACTGCTTGTCCCTATGTGGTATTATCTGCTGTCCATCAAAGCTAAATACATCTTCTTAAACCTCTCGCTTAAATATTAAAGTGAGAAAACAGTGAACATTGAGACAGTCATGACATTCCTCTGGAATCTAGATTCATTAGTGTGTATTGCTAAGGACTCTTTTCTAATCATCTTAGAAAAGAGGTTTTAAACAAAGTAGTAAACTAAAATATAGCAAGTCATTTCACAACTTACTGAGAAAGAAGAAAAAACAACATTTCAAAATTAATTTAAGTGAAAGAAAAAAAATGCGTGTATCTTATCAAAATTATTTACATTTCTGTAAAACTAGGAACCTTAAAGAACCTTTTAGAACCTAAAATTATATAACGGTTCCAATTCTGGTTCTTCAAAATAGTGTTTTTAGTGTTCTGGTTCTGATTCCTTAAAATAACTTAATTTCTGTTATCGGTTCCGATTTGACTCTCTGTTTAAAACAACTACTACCAAAATGGTGGAATATAGTTTTAGATCTTTTCTTGTACCTTTATTTTGATATATCTTTAAAAGAATAAATAAGCCAATATTAAAAGATTATTCAATCTTTTTGGGGTATAAGAGAGTGTTGATGCTTCCAACCACTTCTCCACCCCCTTCTCTATCCACAAACTGATACCATTACTGTAGCTGTAGCTATTATTTCTGTACTTTTTCCAGTTGATAATTTTAGGGCGTTTATTTGTTTGATTGGACGCGTGGACAAAGGCATCAGTCTCATCTTATCCAGCTTTATAATTGGATGGAGGCTAGAGTTCAAATCCTGGCTGGGTATATTATGTTGTTTTTTTCATGAAAGTGCAAATACATTCCATTTACCCTGAAAAGTAGCAGTCCTACCATGAATGATTGCACTATCTTATAACCTACATCTTAGTTAAATCAAGTAGGTAGCATAAGCTTGCTAACTTCCAGGGTAAACTAAGTGTACCGTTTCACAACCATACCACATTTGTAAAACTATATGGATAACTTGGATGGGTAGAGAAACTTAAAGCATGTAAAAATACAGCAAAAAAAAAACAACATAAATCCCTGAGAAATTATCACACATATGCAATTATTATTTTGACATTCTTAGAAATTGGTTATTCCAACCATACCGAGCTCTTAACACGTTATAAATATTATTACCCTTTTGCACAAAATCCCAAAAGTTTAACTCTTTGATCACCTGTTGGATTCTAAACTCCTGTTTAAACTATTCATTACCTTTGCTAGTACTATTTAAAAAGTTTACCACCCCCTCACTCAGAATACCATAAGATGAAGGGAAAACTGAAACTATTTTTACTATACTGAACTATATCAAAAAGTCATTACACTCAAAATTATCAATATATTTTAAACATAAACCGATTCCTTTTCACAATGATTCTCGGGGTTCTACCAAACTAATTTTCATCTTTTTTTGGTTAAAACTTTTACATACATTGTTGATTTCTTATGAAATCTCAAATTATTAAAAAAAAAACTTTGGTGGCTGCGTGGTCTAAAGCGCTATCTCGCAATAGACTAGCCTGCCGGTCATGGTTTGATCTTGGTCGGGTGTACTTAGTTGGTTTTCCCTAAATGGTTTCCCTATCTCTCTACATGTAAATGTGGGTACACATTCTCTAAATTCAACCTTCCACATCCCTAACCCATTAACTTAATCAGTACATAAATATATAACTCGAAGGGTAGTAAGGCACGGTGCTAATAAACTTATTAAAAATATTCAAATTGGAAACCTTTAATATTTAAAGTGTAAGCTACATGCTTCTGTGGCCGCATGGTCTAACGTGCTATTCTCGCAGGAGACTAGACTGCTGATGACGGGGAGATCAAGGTTCAAATCATGATTTGGGTTTTACAAATGGGTTTTCAACTTTCCCTCCATGTGGATGCAGGTTAACTTCCTATAAAAATAACCTCCTCAATCCATTAGCATAATTAGTACATAAGCGTATAACCTGAACGGGTCTACCATACTTACTACAGTAAGATGTGGTGCTAAAAAAAAGTGGAAGCTGCAACTTCAGTAAACTACAACTTCATTTTAAATCACATAGAATTTATCTAGTTCAAATAAACTGGTTTAATTTTTTCTTAATAAAAGCATTTTCTTTGAATATTATCACATCAACACTTATACATACAATAAACATTGCAACTTAGACAAGCAGGAAAGCTGAAAAGGAATTTTTTTCTCTCATGGATACAACTAGTTATGAATGCATTTCTAGACAAAAATAGGACTTCCAATGCTGGTTTGAGTTTAAACATTTAATGTTGTTTAAAATTATAAATTTTGTTTTTTATGTTTCTCTTTTGATTTATTTAATAAACTTATTTTTCCCCATATGTTTAAGGGGTGATTGAGTTAATTCAAATTTCACAGTTTTTTTAATCAATTCAATACACATGTTTACCAAAGTAAATTGAAAGCACTCGCTGCTTTTAACTATCTAGGTTTAATGCCATTTTGAAACTCTGTTATAGAAACATTATTATTGTATTAGTTTGTAATAAGTGATCACTGATCATAGTATTTAATAATATTTACAGATTGTTGATTTGGAACAAGCCCATAAAATTGACAAGAAATCGGAAATTGATAATTTGATTATTGTATTAAGAAGTGAAAGAGATGTGCTTGAAAGTCAAGTAGCATCACTTCAAGAGCAACTCAAAAGAAATCAATGCGAAAATACAAAAATACGTGAACAGCTCAGTCAACTACAGGATGATTTTAAGGTAATCAATGTTAACAGTTTGATCAGAAAGTTTGGAAAGTCAAGTGTGCATGGGAGTTAAAGGAAGGGAAAGTAATGGTCATAATGTCAAGATGATATCTTAACTAAATTTGTAGATCATTTCATATCAAAGTTTTTGCCAATTTGACCAATATTTAATCCCAATAATTTTATTATATGTTCATCAAAGAATAATATATTTACCAATTTTTTATAATAAACTATCAAGTTTAAATATTTAAAGCAATATTAATAAAGAAAACTTGTATTATTCACAGTACAAATGTAAGTTTTTCATTGTTGTGTTAATTCAAATATCATCACATTGAACATGTCACTTAAATATATTTATGTTTTTCCTTTCTTGAGATTTAAAGAGTAAAATATCTCTAGACATGGTAATTTCCAATTCACTAAGAGTGTTAAGTATTTACACCTTTTATATACTACAAAAGCAGACTTTCAACCAATCAGATTACAAGTACTTACCAATTTAACAACTTGATTTTTTAAGGAAGGTGGTTGATCTTTTTGCCATTATAGAACAGTTTCATTTCAACCAGAATTTTAAATAATTTCAATAAAGCCATTATATTTCTTGCTTTACTTAAAAATAATATTATTATATATTAAAACTTCACTCTTTTATAAAATTTACATAAAAATATATATTATAAGAAATAATAATATGACAATATAATAATAATAATATAATATGACTACCTTGTACACTATATAATTCAACAGTGTGTAATGGTGCCATATACAAAGTTTTCAAAATATTTCAAGATCTCTTATTGGTTCTACAACAAAAATAGCCATACTCAGTAATAAAGATTAGGAAATTCTCTACCAAAAAGACTCTATTAACTTTTTTAATCTTTCTAGAATCAATAATTTTGAACCATATACAGTGAAAACCAATGACTAAGGGCGTATAACTCTATTTTCCATACCTATACTATATTAATGGAGGTTTCTAGCAAGAACCAAAGTTGAACAGAACATTACATGGAATGAAAGTATTTTACTTAAATCATTGTATGTTTGTATGTTTCAACTACAAAATCACATTGCATATAGAATGGAGTTTCTAGAAATTATCTTCAAGCAGTCAGAAAAGAGCAGATAATATATTTTATTCTTACATATGATCACCAAAAGTGACACATGTGCTCCTTTTAATAAGGTTAAATCAAAAGCAATGAGAGTATTATTAGAAAATGCTGATTAACAAGTTGCAGTGGAATTTTTTCAGCAGAAAGTTATCAATGAATCTTCTTATACTTTATCATATAAAGAGAAATTATTGTAATATTGAAAAATGTTGAACTCGAGATTATGATGAATCTTTCCGTTTTATGTGTCCCCAAACTCAAAAATGTGAATTTGGCCGTTTTGTCTGTTATTGTCTGTCTGTCTATCTCTTTGAAAGTCTATCTGTCTATCTGTCCCGACCAACTTGATATCTTGATTATTTTTTTACCATAGATGAGTTTTTTTTAATTAGCCCACAACCCAAATGGATAGTAAGACACGTTACTCAGTATTGATATTTTTGATTGAAATTTTGTATGAAAATGGCCCCAGCAATCTTGTTTAAAATGAATAACTAGGGAGTGTTTGACCTCCCAAATAATACAGTATAGTTTGTTTTTGAGAAAAAAAATTTGTTAAAGAGTTGTTAACTGAAGAATGTTTTTCTAAAATACCAAAAATTTTGAAAATGACTTTATCACTTTTATTTAAAATGGAGAGGGTTTAACATAACAAATTAAACTGTATAGGTACGTGTTTGTTTGGGGAAAATACATTTAAGGATCTTTTACTGGTGCGGTTTTATAGTGTCTCGAGTGCACGACACAGATCATTTACTGATGTGTGTTTTTTAAATTTCAACATTTAAACAAATGTATCTAATAATATGGTTCAAATTGTACACACATTAAGTTTTTTACATTATAAATAATTATATAAATTTGGTTTTTCTTAAAAAGAAATCAAAAGTGTTAACTAAGGATGGATTTTTGTAAAATTTGAATTTTTATGAAAATATTTACTTGTTCAAAATTAGTATTAAAGAGACTATTTTGCATGGTCATTAATTATTTATGTTTATTTTATAAAATAAATTAGGTAAATGTTAGTTTACTTACAATCAATTATAGAAAACTTGAAGTTTTTCTGAAATTGGCCTTTAAAATTGATTTAAAATTTTTTATCTGTTTATAATTTTTCTTAATAAATATGAATGCTTTTTTATTTTTACAAATTAAAAATAATTTTATTGTAGTTTACAAATAATTTATTTTGAAAATTTAAAATTTGTTAAATATTTTACAATTTGGCTTAAAATTTATAAATAAATTGTGTTTATGAGAAAGTTTGTGTGATTGTGCTGTATTATTTATCTTTGGTAAGAGTGTTAACTATTTTGCTCAAAATTGTTATCTTGGTACTATTTTACATGATTGAGTTCATAATAATATATTTTAATTTTCTTAAAATAAATTAATTTAAGGGTAGTTTAATAATGACAGATTCAAGAAAATTTGAAATATTTCACAAATAACCCTTACAGCATTGTCTGAAGTTAAATCCATAAAAAGTTCAATCCTATGATGATTAAAAAAAATAATTGCGATCTTAGTCTGCTTTCCTGACGACTACCGTTTCTTCACTGCCAAGTCTCGCCATCTTTGCAGCATCATTATGTTGAGCCCCATAGCTTCATATTGCTCAACATATTTCATGGTTGTTTCTAAAGCCTTAACTCTATCATTATGCAAGATTCTGAGAGGCTTAACAGTGTATACTTGATCATCAATTTCATTGCCATCACTATTGACAAGAGCAATAATTTATTCATTAGTTATTTCATATTATTATTATTATTATCACGTCTTACTACCCATTCGGGTTGTACGCACTTACGCTAATGTGCAATGGTAGGGTGAATGTGAGATGAAATGAAGGACCTACAGTTTAACGTTGGATCCGAACCACGGTGGAGACCTGGCATTCCCCACATTCACAAGATGTCTTGTCAGAGGTGAAGGAAGGGTTTGGTAATATTTCATACCAATCTTCTTCATTCATCCAACTTTCATCTTCTTGCGAAGATGCATCCTCACATCCAAGGATACGTCGGACTAAGGGTAGAAAACTTTCTTCAGTTTTATCTGTGCTTTCCGTTTACATAATTTCATCTTCATCTTCACCTAACAGCTCCTTCCGTTATTTGTCAGTTTTTGGAGCCCTAATTTCAGCCCAGGCCCTTGCAACCTAATAAGCAACATCCTTTACAGTATGCATTTCAATTTTTCTATCATGGCTAGCCTTTCTTCAATTTCTTCTATATTGTTGATAGAAGCTTCCTGCAATAGTTCCTTTTTAGCATTTACAAAATGCCCTGATCCATCGGTTGACATATGGCGGTTACATTAGGTGTCAGAAACATAGCCTTAATGTCCCTATCTTGAAGCTCGTCCTTATCAGGGTGCAACAAAACAGCTTTTATGGGGAGGTTATTTTCTTTCAAAAATTTCTCCGTGGAATGAACGAATTCCTTAAAAAAAAACAAGCTTTGAAAATTTCACTGCTCATCCATGCACTTTTTTGGTTGTAGTATTTTACAGGAAGAGCATTTTTTGAATTTTCTTTAAAGGATCTAGGATTTTTTGGACTTCCCAATCATTATGAGATCCATTTTGTGGTTTGCTGTAGCATTGCTACATGCTAAAATTGTCAGTCTTTCTTACTACGGGGTGACCTGGCGGCCTATGGATAAGGTGTCGGACTTCTGTGCTGGAGGTCCAGGGTTCACTCCTCGGTCCTGGCACAGATTTATCTGATTGCCAAACCCATCCTTTACCTCCGACAAGACGTGTATTAATCACAACTTGTGAATGTGTGGAGTGCCAGGCCTCCACCGGGGTTTGGATTCCACGTTAAACTGTAGGTCCTTCATTTCATCTCACAATCCCCCTACCATTACACATTAGTGTAAGTGCATATAACCCGAACAGGTAGTAAGACGCGGTGCTAGTAATAATAATATATTGAGATATTTATGAAAAAACATGTTTTTGACACCAACTTTGCACTGTACAAGGGCAGATTTACGACTCTACCGCCCATAGGCACTATATAATTTGCCACCCACTTTTCCTACCTTAGTCTCTAACCTTCTAAATCCCCATTTCCCCCCGTACTACTCCTCATATACTGACACATATATAACATATACACAAGTGCTATATCTGGAATGACAGATAAACAATACTTTCAATATTTAATTACTTCCTGTAGTGAGGTTTTAAACAGTAGTAAGAATCTAAGCAAAGAATTGAAAAATTTAAATAAACAGTCTTACACTATCACAACACACAAATTCAAATATCACATAAATTAAAAATATAAAGTCTGCATTAGTATACTGTGGAACATGTTACTACAGATAAAATATTAGCATGTACACAATAAGAAAATAGTATAGAGATTCTTTTGCCTTGATTTCTGCTGAGCGAACTGGTAGATGATGGCAGACAAATTCCTTTTATCCAATAAGTGACCTCCAATTAAGATGATTGTCATTGAATTAAGGCAATATTCTGTCATGTTGCTAAGCAGACACAGAAAACCACAACAATCACACACACAATGAAGCAATAAAATTATTTTAATTGGCAGAAAAATATGTTGTTTTTTTTGTCGTTCGAAGTTTGCCGCCCCTAAAATCTGCTGCCGTAGTCACGTGTCTACTTGGCTTATGCGTAAATCCGTCTCTGGCACTGTAGAAGACTGAGCATAAAAGGAAATATTGTGACCCTTTAGTATAATATTTCTAAAAGACAAATTAGGGTGTATATGAAAATTCATTTAACAAAGGATCTTTTCCACAAACAAAAATTTTAATTTAAGCAATTGTAACTATTAATTCTTACTGATGTGGCAATGCAATGCGTCTTTATCATTTTCAACAACATTAGTATGAGAGTAGGAAATTTCTAGATTATCATTACCATAGAGAGATAATTTCATTCCAAATTTCAAGCACATCAACAGGCAGTAGAACTTAACTTTATTCTTAATGAGGGAAACATTTATTCATTTATTCATTTCACAAGCCAAATTAAGGTGTCCTTTTGGTTTCTTTCATAGTGAACAAATGTTTCTTATATATACAACATATATGTGTATGTGTATGTGTATGTGTATGTATGTTACCACCTTTGTTGTTTAGTTGTCATTTATATGACTGTGTGTATATATATATACACACATTTTATATTAATTCATATATGAATTGTATATATGTATTGTGTGTATATAATTCTAAAGCCATACTTTTTTTTTATCCCTATGACATTCATGCATATGTTGTAACTTATTTCAGCTGACTCGCAATAATGCCAAATCTACTGTGGGTGACCTTTCTCATCAATGTGAATTTTTCAAACAAGAAAATAATCGATTAGCTGCAGAGATACAACTTTTGGAAGATTCACTTAATAAACTTAAGGTCTGTATGATCTCAATTTTATTCACATTTATTTTATAGTTTAGAAAAAAAAAGGTGAGTCATTGAAGTATCACTAATTAAAAAAAAAGCAGGCAAAAATGCAAGGTGATGTATTTTTATGTACAAGAGTGTTTTTTAATATATGTATAAATAATAGGTTGAACTGTATACATCTGTGCTAGAATTATTTTTGAATAGTAAATATTAATCAATTAGTTATGGTATATAGCAATACATATTTAGTAGATATTATTAAAATTTATAACATAAACTTAATTTTTACTATTGTCAAATGGTGTCACACACAATTTTTTGATACACCAAATCGTTTCGACTCTTATGGTATTATATGTATTATATATAGTCCCACACATTCATTTTATAGTCCAATATTAATATAAATGGCCTTTTAGAAAATAAAATCTTTTGTTGTTGTCAACCTTAGTTACATTTTTACTATATTATTGGTGTTATTAAAAGGTAGTCTATTTAAAAAGGCAGCTGTAATATATTGTGGTCTACTGAAATGACTTATATTACTCAGGATGTTCTTGTACTTTATCAGGAATTATTATAGTAAGAAGTCTGTATTTGGTTGTAGACAAATGCTCGACCCCATGATGAGAATAAATTGAAGGCAATGGCATGTAGTCAGGAAGGTAGCCAATGAGTGTGGATCGCTGATTGGCAATTCGGTGATTGAAGAATCAAAACGAAATTTGTGCCACCGGCTCTTAGTCTTTTCAGTGTTCACTTCTTTATTGTTCTAAATAATATTCTTACTACTGATAAGTGATAACATTTCTAAAATAATATCCTTAGAATTATTTTATAGTTCATATATAGGCAAAGTAGAGTAAAGCGTGATCGGAACAAATTGATCAAGAGCAAAATGTTTTCAAATTGATGTAGCTTAAAAAGTTGTCCAATAGGTGATCGAATAAATTGAAAGGCTTCCCTGATTATCTCTGATCTACTTGTTATAATCTCACTACTCGTCCAGGCTATCCACTTGACGTCTTAGCCCATGTCCTTACCAACACAGGTGTATATCTTAAAATTCACCATCTTAATACTATGTATTAAAACTATCATAAACTGAGGATAGTTCTTACAGGAACTAAGAGGCATTGTACATAACAATAACTAACAAACTAAATGAAATATTAAATAAATATTATTTTAAGATGGTTTACCTTTTAAATAAATATATTTCAAGAGTGAGGCTTGTAACTTTACAATTGGGAATTTTATTATTATGTATGTATACCTTTTCATGTGGTAGTATACTATCTATCTATTGTTTCTTTGTTTTATTACACAAACACATTTTTTAAGAGTCCACATTTCCATCTTAGTATTTACTGATCACTGTAAAAGTTTACTTTTTCCAGATGCAAAACCAAAATCACTTGAAGGATAAGGAGCAGTTGCAGACAGTTTTGTTAGAGGCTCAGAAACATCTAGGAGAGACAGAACGAAAACTTACAGAGAAGGAGCATGCCCTAAATGAAGAAAGAAGATTTCACAAAGAAGAGGTAAGAAAAATAATTGGAATCTTTATTTGTGTTTATAAAATATTTATAACAATAGCAACTTTCATAACATCCTTGGAAATGTTATTCTCACTTCATCTTCCAAAATATTCAAATGAAATTATCAAAGCTTGGCTGAACTTAAAACAGATTTGTGGTTTTTGTTTTGTTTTCAAATAATCAAAATAGTTTATTTTCTCAACTGTCCATAGCAAACAATTGTACTATTATATTATTATTTTTAAATAAGGGAGTCAAACTGGAATTGGATTTTTTTTAGGGAACAACCTATTAATCCTAGAATTAGTCCAAAGGAAATCTTAGAACAATTTGCTGACCGTCTTTATCATCATCATCATCATCATCATCATCATCATCATCATCATCATCATCATCATCATCATCATCATCATCATCATCATCATCATCATCATCATCATCATCATCATCATCATCATCATCATCATCATCATCATCATCATCATCATCATCATCATAATTACTTATTTATTATTTTTATTACTATCATCATAATTATTATAATTATTACTTATCATTAACATTATTATTATCATAATCATCGTTAGCACCACATCTTAATACCCGTTCAGGTTATACACACTTACGCTAATGTAGGGTGATTGTGAGATAAAATGGAGGACCTATAGTTAAACGTGGGATCCAAACCACGGCGGAGGCCTGGCATGCCACACATTCACATTCACAAGTTGTGATTAATACACGTCTTGTCAGAGGTGAAGGAAGGGTTTGGTAATCAGACAGATCTATGCCAGGCCAGAGGATTGAACCCCGGACTCCAAGCCCAAAAGTCTGACACCTTACCCCTAGACTCCCAGGTCACCCTGATCATCTTATTATTATTAGCACCGTGTCTTACTACCCGTTCGGGTTATACGCACTTACGCTAATGTGCAATGGTAGGGTGATTGTGAGATGAAATCATCATCATCATCATCATCATCATCATCATCATCATCATCATCATCATCATCATCATCATCATCATCATCATCATCATCATCATAATTACTTATTTATTATTTTTATTACTATCATCATAATTATTATAATTATTACTTATCATTAACATTATTATTATCATAATCATCGTTAGCACCACATCTTAATACCCGTTCAGGTTATACACACTTACGCTAATGTAGGGTGATTGTGAGATAAAATGGAGGACCTATAGTTAAACGTGGGATCCAAACCACGGCGGAGGCCTGGCATGCCACACATTCACATTCACAAGTTGTGATTAATACACGTCTTGTCAGAGGTGAAGGAAGGGTTTGGTAATCAGACAGATCTATGCCAGGCCAGAGGATTGAACCCCGGACTCCAAGCCCAAAAGTCTGACACCTTACCCCTAGACTCCCAGGTCACCCTGATCATCTTATTATTATTAGCACCGTGTCTTACTACCCGTTCGGGTTATACGCACTTACGCTAATGTGCAATGGTAGGGTGATTGTGAGATGAAATGGAGGACCTACAGTTTAACGTGGAATCCAAACCACGGCGGAAGCCTGGCATTCCTTACATTCACAAGATGTCTTGTCAGAAGTGAAGGAAGGGTTTGGTAATCAGATAAATCTTTGCCGGGACCGAAGATTGAACCCCGGCCGCCAGCATAGAAGTTTGACACCCTACCCCTAGACCGCCAGGTCACCTCTGATCATCTTAAAAAGTGAACATCAACATGTATGAGTTAGAGGATGATGTTTAAGCTAACCAAGTTTTGAAATTTGAAGCAGACCAGAGGGCACTTGATTCATTTTTAAATGGGATTTCTGGAGAGCTAGGGAAATTAAACATTTCAAGAGGGAATAGAAGCCACCATAAATGTATGGGAAACAGACCGTAGACGGTAGAAAAGAGCAACTCTAGTAAAAATTTTGAAATAAATAGGGAAAGGAAGTGTTTCTTGTGTAAGAATAAAAGGCTCTTAGCTAGGAATGTCAAAAAGACCGAGATGGCCAGATTTAATAGAAGACTGCTCAAGAAAAACTTGTTTTAATTGTGGTAAAATAAGTCATTTTATAAGGGAATGCAAGGTAAAGAAGCAAAAGAACCACAAAAATGTGAAGGGAGCTGGCACAGCCACAAATGTCAGTTCCCAATAAGGATAGTTCATTATTTAGCTTTAGGTGATGTAAAAAACACAAACGAACTTGTGCTGTTGGGTGAGTACAAGAGAGAAAGAGAAAGAGTCCATAGAACACCTCATAGCCAGCAAAAACTTGTACATGATTTAGTTGAAGAGCAGTTAGCAGCAGGGTTCATAGTACCAAGAGAGCCACAAGACGACCTGTGGAGTTCGCCAATTGTAATCACCCAAAATAAATTAACGAATGGGGAGGAGAATTATTGGTTTTGGGTTGTTTACCAAAATTAAATGCTGTGACCACCCACACCTGATGTCCATCCAGTGCCTAATCTAGTAGAGACAGATTAGGATAATGTATACAGTACTAGATTTGGTGGCAGGATATCATGCTATTGCTGTACACCCACAAGACCAGGCCAAGACGTCATTCATTACATCCACAAGGGCCTTTAATTACTTAAGACTTGTTTGGATTACAAGGTAAACCCACCACGTTCTAGAGGATGATGGACAGGGTCTTGAGAAGATTGAGCCCTGTGCAAGGGTTGACGTATTTATACAAAATTATAGTTTTTTCAGCAGACTTTGATCAGCATTTGGAATATTTTAAGCTAGTTTTTGAGGGGATTAAAAAGCCAATTTATCTCTTTGCTTATTTAAATGTAGACTTGCTGTTAGATTATTTGACTAATTTTGAATTAGTATATAATCAATTAAATAGAATTGTTGAAGAAATATTCACTAGGTTTCACATATTGACAAAAAAGGTAGATTTAAACTTAATGTTTTTGAATATAATAGAAAGATTGCCCAATGTTTGATTAGAAGTATTTAATTTTAGGCAGTCTTTGGAAGCAAGTGCTTACAATTAATCGATTAGTAGTCTGACTAATCCTTAGTTTTTTCTTAAATCCTAACATTGTTAGAAAAAAGTGTTACTTTACCACAAGATATTGTGTTGGCCACAGTAAATTAAGATTGTTTTTTGGATTTTGTAGCATAATTAGTAAGTTAAGTTTAATTATAGTTGTAATAAGGAATTATATTCAAAGAGGAGTGTTATGTAGAGTTAGCAGTTCAAATTGTTGTATTTGCACGCAATAGTGTCTATATGTGTAGTGTTGTAGAGGTAAGCAAGAAATTGTTACATACTTATAGTCCATGAACCCCAAGCTGGAATGTGCTTGGGTAGTGAAAGAGGTGTGCAGTTTTTTAGGAATGAGCGCGTGTCTTTTTCTTTCTTCTTCTGGTCTTGTTAGAGACTAGTCATGACGTGGTCTTGTTATAGTCTTGTTAATATACTTATTGAAAGCTACCAGGGAAAAGCCTCGAGCTATTTTTCTGGGTTACCCATGTTGATAACGATCATGTTAATGGTTTCACGCTACCATTCATGTAGGGAATAAAGGGAATAAAAGGCCAGGGAAAGGACTCATGGGACTGTAGGATGGGGCATAGACGTGCTCTTATTGTTTATATTTAATTCTTATACAACTTATATAAATATTCTTTTATAGTTTATACTCATTTTATAATAAAAGTCCAAAAAAAATAACCCATACCTTCTACCATCTTTCGAGAACTTGCTATCCATAAATCCCTATCCTGGGGTTGGGTTGGGAAAACATCACTAGTAAGAACTGGGAGGTGACAGAACCAAAGCCCACAGCTACATGAGGGGTTGCCACTTTATCATAACTGTATAACCTTAGATAAGTTTGCTACATATACTAGTCTTGCATAAGTGATGTCATAGATGGATAGTTATCCATTTCTCAACTAATTAATAACCAAATCTTTAAATAATTACTATAGATGGGGTGAAAAAAATATTATCAAATGCAAAATTTCTTTAAATATTACATGGACATTGACATCAAGATTCTCATTAGGAGGGATATTATTAAGGTAATTATAAAAAAAAGAATATATATTGTAACCCTGCAAACCAATTTATTTAATCTCATGTGTCTACAAGTTTAGGACTACATGAAATTACTAACACTTCAAAATAAATATGTTCAAATTGAAATGTAGAATATCACCATAACATTATTTTAATAGCCTATTTGTCAATTATAGAATAATGTTTTTATACATAAACATAATCGACAGACCAATTTGATAATTTAAATTTTTTAAATGACTTTAATAAAATGATATACACGAGATGGTAATTAACTTGTTTGACTGCATCACACCAGCATTAGAATAAATTTATTATCATTTTTCAAACTGAAAATTTGAGTAGAATAAAGTGTTTTAGGGTATTAATTTGAAAATGAGATGAAACTATTTTAAAAGATTATGGCATTTTATTAGTGTTTTGAGGTGTGATACACAACAATAAATAAAACAATCTTCTGCTCAAAATTAATAGCAAATGGTATGTGATAAATGTTATATAATAAATGACAAATAAATTGTTCAATTATTTTGCTTATGAACTATGTTATCCCTTTGTATCTTTTCTATAAATAACTTTTATTTTTTATAAATTATTTCTTAAATATTATGGTTTGACTCCCTGTTAAAAATTTGGTGACTTTCAAAACTGATACAGCATAAACAGCTTTTTTTTACTGTTATATAATTGTATGATTACTGTTTCCCAAAAACAGTAAATATTGAAGCAACTTTATTTCAGAATGCTGATTGGATACAATTCCAAACAGATCTTTTAACAACTGTTCGTGTAGCAAATGATTTCAAGACTGAAGTTCAGCAAGAACTAGAAAGGATAAACACAGAGAACAAATTTCTGAAGTTACGAGTCAATGAACTAGAATCAGAGGTCGACAAGTTAAAAGGTAATTAAGGAACTTCATATTCTTATAATAAATAATAATTAAACCAAAAATAAATTCATATATATGCATAGATAAATATATTATTTAATCAAGAACTATGAAGTGTGTTTATTAAATGTGGAAAACAATATAATAAAATGTCTGCGAGTAAAGGTCCATTAAGAGTAGTTTACAAATAACAAATAAGTTAAATGAAATACATTCTAATTTAAACGCAAGTCACATTTGAAAGAAATATACATTTAAATACATTTTAATAATTCTAGCTCAACAGAAAACCAAACTCTGTGTACAGACTTGATTAAAAATAGCCTACAAAGATATTGTTGAAGCAAGATTAAAAATGTTGCTACTGAATCATTTTTGTCGAATATAAGGGAGCAGGGGGGAGTTACTACAGTAAGAAAAATTGTTATTAAAAACTAATTACCTCACTTTTCAGAACATAAATATGCTAAATTAGTTACCATACATGTGTCATTCTCTGCACCTCACTATTATTGATTCATCTTAACCTGAGACCTGAAGTAAACAAATATTCTCATATCACTATGTGAAGAAGCTATATGATTGGTGGAACACCAGTGATATATTTTAAACAGGTGCGACCATAGCAAAGTAGGTCACTTCGAATTTTTGTATTTTGTAATGCATTTAAATTTACTGTCTTATGCGTCACAAAACTTGGAACAGATTCAGAAAACAACATAAATAGACGGGAAGAACTCAACACTCACAACCGTCACTTAACGCTGCTGAGATGAACTGTCGACTGACTGGGACTAACTTGTCGTTAACATGTGATAAGGCCCGTACCTTGGGGTCCCTCAACGCTGAGTCAGGAGTTTGTTAGTATTCGAATAGCGCTTGCAAAGCTTAAATTATAATCTATAAATCAAATGAAGTAATAATTTTAGTTATAATAATTTCAAAATGTTATCTTAAAACAAGTTTGATACAACACGTAGGAGGGACTATCTTGTGAAAGGATACCATTGAAGTTTGTTCAGTAACAAATCCGAGTCGGAGCATAGACTTCTACTTGGCTTTGTTTACATCAGGTCTCAGCTTAGGATGAATCAATAATAGCATCAATTTAAATTTTAATTCAGAATATTTAATCTAAGAAACATTAAATAAACAAAAGACTTGATTTTTGTCTTCTAAAATAAATATAATAAAATACAAAATATAAGAAGTGTTCTATTTCAAAATTTAAATTAAGAGAAAAATAATATATTTGGTTAATTAATTAAACAAAAAAATATGCTCAGTATTTACTAGCTCTGGCCAATATATGACAATTACCTAATGTTAATTTGTCCAAAAATTAACTTTGAAATTAAAAAAAACAACACTTTATTCACTTGGTCTGTTCATGTCATATTGGTTCACACATCAAAGTCTTGATGTTGCCAAGTCATGGCCCTACCATCCATCTCTGCACTCTTCTTAACCCTGGAAAAATAAGGTGTCATCTACAAGACGAGTGTAAAATATTGTTTTGCCCCTCCCACTCCTCCATGAATTCGGCAGGTGCCGAGGTTCTCGCTACTTTCATGTGGCCTTGAATGAATGTTAGGGATGTGTATTCAGTGCTATTTCTGTATCAGTGGATTGAGTTTCTGACATCACAACGTCCAACAGATGAAATATTAGCTTGTATATAACTTTTACATTTTATCTTCATGCTTTCTTTTTATACTCTATATTTATAATCACTTCATAAATGTTCTATAAACGTGTATATAATCTACAAAATTTTAGTAAAGCAGTGTAAATATTGTTTAAAGTTTTTCTCGCCTGTAAATTTTTTACACAAATGTACATAATAGACAAAACTTAGTAAAGTAGTGTAAATATTGTGATTTTTTTCTGATTTATATTCCTGTCAGTTTTATTTTGTGTTCATATGTATTTTTGTGATGGCTGAAAGCTTTCAAAATAATCAACAGAAAATCATATAGTATCTACTAAATGATGATGAATAGTAATGATGAATCAAACCATGGTGAAAAGGAAAATATTGTGGACATGATATTGATCACAATCCAAATTATGTTTTTGAGAATGAGCCTGATACACACTATAGTTCTTATAATGGTGATGACATTGTTGCTATTCCTGTGATGAAAAACTACAATTAAAACAAGGTGACCACCAGGCTTTTTTTTTAGATAATGCACCTCCTAGTTCGAGCAGTGCAACAGATCCATATCACCAACTAAAAATTTTACCCAGCGATTCTTATTTTGTAACGTGTAACAAAACAAATCCGAAAGGTAAAGATGGTTACCATTTGTTTTTTGAGTTATCAAATAAGTTTACTCATATAGAAACACCAAATATTGTCCACATTTGCCAGGGACCAGTGGAATGTGCAAAACATAGACCTTTAATAAAATAATGTCTAAATTTTTTACAGACCAAATGCCTAGTAAGATTAAAATTATTGAATGCATTAATTGTGCGGTATAAGAGTAAAGCAAAAATTACAAAGAACACATTTCTACTGTTTCTGTATTATATGAGGATGAATTTTATGCAATTTTAGGAATATTTGTTTTATCCTCTGCACAAAAGAACAATCATCTATTTTTCAAGATGTTCAATTCTGAGTATATTGGCAGGAGATTCAAAGCCTTCGTGAGCTGCGAGAAGTTTGTTTTCATTATTGAGTAATTACGATTTGATGATTGTGCAACACAAGAAGAAAGAAAAAAAGATCACTTTGCTGTGACACAAGAAATCTGGGAATATTTTATAACATGTTTTAGGGATTCTTATAAACCAGGTTCGTATCATACAATTTATTTAGAGGTAGATGCAGTATTAGGATGTACATACCTAATAAGCCAGTGAAGTATAAAATCAAAATTGTAATGATACTGCCACAGAATGCATGATTGATGCTGTCCCGTATCTTGGTAAAAGTGCGACATCTAGGGTAATACCTCTTGCAGATTATTTTGTCAAAAAACCGACTAAAACTGTTCAAGGATCAAATAGAAATTTAACATTCGTTAACTGTTTCACATGAGTCCCCTTGGCAAACAAGATGTTGGACTTTAAGCTCACGACTGTTGGAATGTTACGTCATAATAAGATATAAATACACACAAGAGAGGTTATTAATCATCTATGTTTTGTTTTGATGGTCTCAAAACAGTGGTAGCCCACAAGACTAAGCACAATAAAGTAGTTTTATTACTCTCAACATGTCATAAAAAGCTAAACATCAATGAACAGAAAAAAAAACTTGAGATTATTGAGTATGATACGATGGATCAAATGTGTAACCACATCTCATGCATTAGAAAAACATGGAGTTGGTCAATTTGTGTCTTCTATGGATCAACTTAATTCTGGTAAATTAATACATGGTGTATCTTAGTAACAAAGTGAAAAAAGGGGAGAAACCATTAACAAGACCTCATTTTGCTAAGGAGTTACACTGTGAACTTGTTCGGCCATGGCTTCAACGCCGTCTTGAAATATCTAACCTCCCATGGCCACTTCGTCAGGACATAGCAGAAATCCTAATTGTAAACCAGCCTACTTTGCAAATCAGGAAAATATGTGCTTTCTGTTGGTCAAAAAAGAATAATAACACGAAACCTGTGCTTTCGCTACTCAAAAGCACTGTACGGAGAATATCGAGGAAAGTGCTATGTATAATGTGTAGAAGGACTTTAAATGTTCATTATATTTTTGGATTAAGGTAAAAATATTTCTATATGTAAATAAATTATAGTTTTGAGTATATGTTTTTATTTCTCACTGAATTACCTTTGCTCGTCTCAGAGACGAATGTTTAGTCTCAATGTGATTCCTTCAACATCTTAGCTTTCTAGGGTGAAGGAAGTCATCATCATAGTCACTCTCTCTGTCTTTGCTCTTAAATACTTTTGCCACATACAATATTGGCTTTGATTGTTGCTTTTTTTCAAACTAAACAGTATGAAATAACCCTATCTATACTGGATCTTTCAAAGGCTCTTCAAATCTTGTTTAATTCAGTTCAAACTCCCATCACTCTAAATTATTTTATTGTTGATTTGACTTGTACATATTAAAAAAAAACTCATCAGAAAACGAAAACTTTTTGTTGAGGCTTTTTTTTGTTGTTGTTGTTGTTGTGACAAACCTTTCTCTGCATTAATTTGATGTAGAATAGTAGGCCTACTATGCTTACACTAAGATATATCCCTTTTCTGTCGTGCTGTTGGGGTATATGTATTTGTTATCTTATTTGAAGTTTTACATTGCCTTTACAAATCTTTAGGACTGATGTACATTCTGGTTTTATTATTAACGGACTCATACATTAAAGCACCATGTTGGGTTTCATGTCAAATTTTCCCCCTACTGCTGTTCAACTATATTCTAAGAGTTTTTAATGCAGTGTCATATGACCACTTCTGGAACATGACTCATTGTCTCATTATTCCCCAATATAGTTTCAGCTCTGTTACTGAGTTCATTAAGAATTCCTCTTTATTAAATATATTTCTATAATGAGGGTTAATACTAAACCTAGAAAATTTTAAAATAAAGTTTAATATTTTCTTTGAATATCAATGAGCAACTTAGACAAAACCAATCACTTAAAAATAGTTTGTTTTCTTAGAATGTTAGTTTATTTTCTTAGAATGTTTCATCATCTACAAGTCAACTGCAGTGTTGTAATCATTCTTGAATAATTCATAAACTAACAAAGCTAGTGGTAGTGAGGTAGAAGTTTTAAAATCTTGGCTCCATTTTCTTTTTCAATTTCAATATCTTCAATCAAGATATGGCTATAATAGTTGTTTCCGATAACTATTGTGTGAGAGTCATTAGGTAATTTAATGCACTCAATGTATTGTTTTATAACATCAGAACAGAGGCTATCATTCATCCAGTATGATGAAGCGGCAAGGCTAAATGTTTCACTTTGTCATCATGGCAACATGTGATTATGAATATTGGACCTTGGAAACACCTTTAACATTAGAAAAGAATTTCATGAAATGCTAACTAAACATAAAGTTATTATAATAAACTCCCTTTCTCCACTGGTAGTTTTGTTAATTCACTAAACACTTTAAACAGCGCTTATTATCTTTTGGAACAGAACACTGCTAGATTGTTCCATTTGGAAAATGTTTTGATATTGAAAATATAGACATTAATTTGTTGCAAAATAGTCTACGATTTTATCTGTTTAACTGATGTTACCCATGACAAACTATAAGGCATTCACGAGCTAAGTTTACCTGAATGACAGCTCGAAATGTTACTAGAAGTAATCCCTAATATATCACTACGCCAACAGCTGACATCTATCACTTTGGATGACTGTAATGAAAACAGATGGTAATATATTAATGTGATAGTTAACCACAATGATTTAGGCCAATATTATTTATATATTTATTTTAGGTCTGACACAAAGTTTATTTATCGTTTTATTCCACTTAAAAAAATATTCACACCACTTTCACAAAAACTTCTAATGAACATAGCCTCAAAATGGCAACTGACGAATTTAAACCATATGATTGAACATAACAGTAAACAAGTTTTTTTACAATGATGCGGACACGCAGTTGATGAAAATACTTTATTCGGTTAAATATTTCGAAATACGATAAAATAATCATAAAACCATGTATTGTATGTAAAAAAATGACAACAATTTTCTCTTTTCCAAGTAAATACGATACCTGTATTAAAAGGTATTGATGTATGCACTATATTACACAAAATCAGTAACGTTCCCAAATGAAAAATAAGTATTTTTAATTATGTTTAAAATATTGTTTCGAGTTGGACAAAAATAAATTATTTAAAAAAATGAAATAATATGAGAAAACTTAAGTTTACGTTATTTTAAATGTAATATATAACAGGTAATTAAAGATCTTTACATTTATAACAAAACTGTGATCTTTTACAAGTGTTGGCAACCCAAAACCTAAACATATGATTTTCGAACTGTCATCCAGGTAAAAACCTATCGTGAATGGAATATACAACCCTCAGGCACATTCTGTTGCAAACAAATAAATGTTCTTCCTAATGGTCTTTTTACTCACAAGTAAATATTTGACGACCATCATATTAAGGACACAGTCTCACTGCATCACCTGGGACCAGTTACTCCTCTTTTTCTTGATTCTAAAACAAATGAAATGCCTTGACTCTAAGGTTAAGCAATATATTATATATTTGTTGGTCTGGAGTTAAATGATTTATCAAAGGCATGTAGATGCTATTTCTTAATTGTCATAGATTTAGGTGAAAATTAAGACCTTCTTATAGATATTTTTTTAAAATACATTCCATTGTATATTTATTTTTGTATGAGTTTAGTAATTACCTGAGGACCATGGGGTACCCCCTTGACCTTTGGATTGTTGTGAATTGCTTTTTCCTTCCTCAATTAAGTTAACGGACTCCCACATTCATCTTCTTTGAAATGACCAAAGCTTATTTTTCATTTTCTGTTATTAGTAATTTTCTAAAAAAAACACACAACATAACTAAGGACATGTTACCACACGAATGATTACATATGAGGAATATATAGGTGTTCTTTGTTTATCCTGGCTTACCTTGGTTGTACTAAGGTGTAACTAATAAAACAGGGCCATGATGTAATCAATCAAAGTAAAAGTCAGGGTAAATTGAGTGCTAACAAGTGAAATAAACAACTCAAACATTTACATATTTACATGGAAAACAGAGATATATTGTCTCAGTATGCCCCACCCTACAGGTTCTCGCCACCAACACCATTAAAGAATTGCAGCACTTTACAAAAACTACTAAATAAAGACAGTATTTACACAAAAACTCAAAATATAAATACATAAATAGAATTAAAGTTAAATTAAAACACCCATTATTAAAATATCAATTATAATACTAATTTAGATACATTTACTAAAATATACATTTTAAAAGGTAAGTACATTGCATGCTATTTAAAGTGCAAAAGTAAATATTTATGAGAAATTACATAGTAGGAAATAGGGATTTATATGATTTTAGTATAATGTTAATAGTGTATTACTTAAGTATAATAATTTATTATAAATAATGATTTAACACTTTTATTTTAAAACTAATGCCCAATAAATCACTTAATTTACAAAGTGATCAATTTATATTTGTGTGCTCTAACTCACTTTCTGAAACACATTACTTTAAATAAAATTAGGATTTACATGGTTAAACCAGAGCCAAACTATTTTAGTTAGGCTAGATTTATATCTTAAACATAAACACATTGCTGTGGCTTTAGTCAACAATCATTGATCTACCTAGTTTCATAGCTGTTTTTGGTGTAAATTAAAAGTGGATCCTATCTCAGTTTGTGTCATTTAATAAATTATTATATCATAAATTGTTAATCATGTTCTTTATTTTAACAATTTTTTAAAAATTATATCTTCTTATATATTAACTGACTAACTAAATTGCTTTAAATACATTTTTATTGTTTATTTGCAAATCAAAGCCTAGCTCCATTTTTGTCTCAATTAAATATTTATTTCTGCGTCTTGCTGCCCATTTGGGTTATGTGCTTTGTTATAGATGTAGTCTTTAAATTAATCATCTGGATTAAAAAAACAAACAATTATAAACACTGCATTCATCATCATTGTTCTAAGTGAGCTTAGCTTTAAACAATCTAATTTTTTTTAAATATAACTATTATAAACACTGCATTCATCATCATTGATCTAAATGAGCTTAGCTTTAAAAATTCTAATTGGTTGGATGCAGTGGCAGCTCATTACTTTTTTCCATGGGAGGCCACAAAATTGAAAATAAATAATAATTAATAAAAGTATAAACTCACCTCTTATTTATTATATTTTGTAATGGGAGTCCATCCTCTTTTCCTTGATATTTGAGAATACCTTAATAACTTTGTTGTCAAAATCAGAAATTGAGTTAATAAATGTTGGGCAGAGCAGTGATTGAAATACACAATATGTATAAACTATTAACACAATTCATAGCATGACCGGTACAGCGCTTAGCTGGAACATGATTAACGGTTTATTATTTGAAAAAGCCTTTTAAGACTAAATTCATAAAACATCTGTCGGGGTTATAGTGAACTACAAATGTAAACCAACATGAGCGTTTCGTCGGTAATAATTGAACTCCAACACCCCCTCTCAATTTTGAGTCCAAAAGGTCAATAGGTAACAATCAATCTCATAAACCCAATTTGTTGACACACTTCACGTGTTTGGCTCCAGGAAGAGGTTTTGTTAAGATGTCAGCTCAGTGGATATATATTCAAGCCTTAGTGGGTGATCTTGGAGAGCTTGAAGAATAAAATGAAACTTTATGTGTATATGTTTCGATCTTGAGTGGGAGAAGGGGTTATGTATCATTTTTCCAGCTGATTGATTATCATTGAAAATAATGATGTTCGACAACTCCTTTAAACTAAGTTCTTTCACGAAGGTCATCAGGAAGATTGCTTCCTTCACAGCTTCGGTGAAACTCATATATTCTGCCTCGGTTGAAGATAAAGCAACGGTTCTCTGCTTTCTTGAGCACCATGATACCACCGCTCCGGACAAGGTGAAAGTGTAACCTGTATAGGACTTTCTATCAGTGTTACAGTTTCCCCAGTCAGCGTCTGCGAAACCGGAAATGCCTTCATCATCCCTGGAGTAGACCAACATATTCCTTGCAGATATCTTAGCACATGCTTGGCGGCTTACCAGTGAGTTGAGGTGTGACAATTATTATATTGACTCATCATGTTGACTGCGTAAGCGATGTCAGGATGGGTACTGATGGCGATGTACATGAGGGCCCCAATCAACTCTATGAATGGATATTGCTTTGTTTCTTCTGTGGTAGTGGAGGAAGAATCAAACTTGACTCCGGTTGAACTTATGTAAGACATCCCTGATGTAGCCACTCTGACATAACGTGACTTTGTCCTTGGATTGGTTCAGTTAAATTCCTAAACAATGATTTATAGCTCCAAGATCCTTTACATCAAATTTGTTTGAAAGTTCACCTTTAATGTCTCTGGTTTGTTCCGGGTTTCCAAAAGCGATCACGATGTCATCAACATAGATGAGCACGTAGACTGGGTGTTTACTTCGACTATCGACGTACACGCATGGGTCAGAGTTTGTGGGCTGCAATCAGATGGATTCTAAAATTGCACTTAATTTAGCGTACCACTGTTGACCAGTTTGACGGAGCTCGTAAATGTCCTTCCGAAGTTTGCAGACATTGTTACCGGATTTCAGTTTATGAAGCATGTCTTTTGCTTTCCCAACAATGCTGTCATCATTTTCAGTCCTAATACTCCCTAAGTAATGTCCCATCAGGATTATACTTGTTTCGGAGAACCGCCCTAGAGTCGATCACTCTCTCATTGGTTGGTCTATCAACGATTTCCCAAGTGTTGTTGGCAACCAAGCATCTGATCACGGAATAGATTGCATCGAACCAATCCTTGTGATCTGGCCCCTTCATGGCACTGTTGATGTGACTCTCTGAGGCATTTATCGCAACTGGGGCATTATGAAACGATCCATCTTCCCTTTTACTTTGAACATTGTTGTGCTCCATAGTTTCTTGAGATGATGCAGTGCTTGAATGCCCAGTATCTTTACCGTATGGCGGATCATGGTTGAGAACATGTTTCTGGTTTGCTGTGGGCTGGTATATTTTAGTGGGGTGGCCCCTTCTTCCGGTACGCATTAACTTTGGTCTGCCGGATTCTCGCTCGACCAGCATGTCGGATTCGGTGCCTGTGGCACCTTGATGAGCTTGTCGCTCTCTAATGTCGAGCATGGGGTCATCATTCACCTCGAATCCATGAAATGGTTCATCGTCTTCCAGAGCGTTTGGATTGATCTCTACGTCCTTTTGCGAGGACTCTTCTTCATTGAACCCCCCTCCTTCATGCTGAAAGGATGTTTCTTCTTCTTGAAGAAAGTCTGCAGATGTGCGTCCGGGACCAGGCTTGGCACAGAATCTTACGTCCCTGGAGATACGGATCTTTCGTTCACTTGGTAGCCATACCCGTTAGGCCTTGGAACAGTCAGAGTAGCCAACAAAGACCCCTTTCTTACCTTTGGGTTTGAACTTTCCTTTATTGTGAGACTTGTTGAGGATGATGGCTTTTTCCCCGAATATACGAAGATGCGAGGTATTTGGCCATCTTCCTAACCATCTTTCGTATGGAGTTCCTTCAGACAACCCTTTTATTGTGCATCGATTTCGGTTGTGATTGGCTTTCGCTATGGCTTTGGCCCAAAAGGACAGTGGCATTCCTCTCTCTAATAGCATGCACCTAGCAGCCTAAACCAGAATGCGGTTCTTCCTTTCTGCGACACCGTTCTGTTGTGGGGTGTGCGGAGTTGCTAGACGTGGTTGGATGCCTGCACGTTTGAGGATTGAATCAATTTTATCGTTGCAATATTCTTTGCCATCATCCGATTGAGAGCTTTTATCCTATGCCTTGTTTGATTTTCAGCTAGATTCTTGAACTCAATGAACTTCTCAGTTACCTCTCCCTTGTGATGAAGGAAGTAAGACTTTACACCATCGACTGTAGTCGTCTATGAAGGCTACGAAATAACGTGCGCCACCTTGAAATGCTTCCCTTATCGGTCCACAGACGTCGGAATGGATTAACTCCAGAAGCTCTTTTGAGGATACCTCTCATTTGGTGAAAGGAGTTGATGTTATTTTTCCTTCTTGACAGATGTGACAGTTTTTTAAGTCAGTTGAGTCATTTCATTTTAAACCGATCACACATTGGTTCATGAGCATATTGACCATGTCCCTCAAATTCAAATGACCAAGTTAAGCGTGCCAAATTTCTTATTCACTTTTTAGAACTTTTGATCCTGTGACCATGAACGCTTGCTGATCGCTTTCACATAAATAGAATAAGTCACCAATTCTATTAGCAACAACTTTAATGTCACCGTTTATGCCTTTTATGGTTGCGCGATCTTTCTAAAGTGTCATCTTGTTGTTGTTGTTGTTGTCAACAATTTTTGCCACAGAGGTGAGGTTCGTTCGGAGCTCGGGTACATATAAGGTGTCTTTCAATGTGATAGAGTCTGTCATGCTGTTCGCGGTGGTGATTTTCACGTCATCTTTCGCTTTTACTTGCGTGGCACTGTCATCGGCAAGTTTAAGATTCCTGTGCATTTCTTCGCGCTCGTAAATGCATGTTCATTGTTGCATAAGTGAGGTGTGCAACCACTATCAATGCATCATAGGTTGTTTATATTGCTTGATTTTGTAATTTCTTTGTCGACGAAAAAACAACAATGGGCCTCGTCGGCTTTATTTGCCGTTTGTTCGCTCAACTTATTTTTAAAGAAACAATCGGTCTCCCTGTGTCCTTTCTTTTTGCAAAAGCCGCATTTATAGTTTAGTTGTGGTTTTTGTTTACGTTTCTGTTCGGATCCAACACTACTGTTCGTACCACCTTTCGGTCGGCTTACGAACTGTTTTCCTGACTTGACAAACATGGCGAAACTTCCGTTTTCCGGAGCACGTGCGCTATGTTCTTCTAAGACTTTTACTTTCAACGTTTCAGCGTCAGGTAAATTGTCACGTGATTCGATTGCACATCGAAAGCTGTCTTAACTGCTGGGGAGACTATATAGCAGCATGATCGTCAACAGATCGCTGTTTTTGTCCACTCCTATTGCTTGCAACTTATCCACAGCGTCAAAAAATCCAGCGAGATGATCAGTCACATCATTGCCATCTTGCGTGTTGTGTGAGACGTTTGAGCACCGTTGCCTTGCGAGCGGGCCCCTTTGATGCATAGATTGATTCTAATTTGATCCATACATCGCGAGAAATAACGCAACCCCGAATCTTTTTAATTCAGATGGATTGATGGATAGGATCAAATCAGCTTTTGCCTTCCGATCGGCCGCTAGCCAAGCTTTGTGTGCGGCTTGCGCGGCAACAAGCACCGCGTTTTCTCCAACCACTTCGGGTTGTGGTATTTCTCCTGACACAACCCCATGTATAATTTTTTTTTATTATCAAGGATTCGGCTTGTATTTTCCATGTATCGTAGTTGTTGCGTGATAACATCTCGAGTCGTGTTGAGAGCGTCGCTAACGAATCGTTCAACTTCTGTACTTTTTTTGATTTATAACATTTCGTTTAATCAAAATATTGTTTTGTTTCCGATCACGTAACTCGCGTAATCTGGGCCCATAAACTGTTGGGCAGAGTAGTGATCGAAATACACAATATGTATAAACTATTGTTAACACAATTCATAGCACAACCGGTACAGCTCTTAGCTGGAAGTCTGGAACATGACTAACGGTTTATTATTTGAAAAAGCCTTTTAAGACTAAATCCATAAGACATATGTCGGCGTTATAGTGAACTCCACTACAATTGTAAATAAACATGAACGTTTTGACGGTAATAATTGAACTCCAACAATTAATGTCTTTTCGGTCGATAGAACTGCTAAAACATTTAGTCTGTTTTCCATCATTGTACTCCTCAAGAAAGTCTTAATCCGTTTTAAGGTAGAAAAGCACCTTCCACATTCACTTGTTGACATTGTTGTACTGAAAATAATGTCCGATAATTTGAAACTTTCAGATAAAATCTCACTCAGGTTGTTTTGTGAAATAAACACTAATAAATATAACACATCCTCAACTTCGCACATATCATCACAATTGTAAATTACATTCAGTTTAGTCTTTAATTTTATGGCGTTTAGCATAGAATAGGACACAACAGTTTCGTTAAACACTTTTGAGGGAAATATTTTTTATAGTTAAAAAAAATTTGGCTGCACTTAGGTGACTTTTAAAATCAAATCTATTTTTAATTTTGGTTAGAATAGTGTTACAAACTTTTATTCAGCAATATTTCTACTATCTCCATCAGTGAATAAAGTTTTCTTTCTTTTTTCCTTGGGGTTCAACCTCTTCAGTACCATTTATAATTTTTTATCTCAAATTGTTATATAGCTTTCTCTAAATATAAGATATCAATATCATGCACTTGAGTTTGATTACAAAATATGTTCACATGTGGCATGATTAAATTTAAATCGTTTCAGCCAATACACGAACTCTCTACTATTTAAATGGTTCAGTAGGCCACTTGCTTCATTTAGTGTTTTCAAATCTACTTCATCAGAGTCTATGATTTTTTTCCAATTAATCCTTAAATGAGTGTTTGTAGGCAAATAAAGTATTGACTGTTCCACTTTTAAAATTCCAATTAGCTGGAACCGCTCGTGGTAATTTAATTTTAACAATTTCATCAAAGAATGCTGTTCATTTGGCGAACAGGAAAAAAATAAAGAGAATGCTTGCAAATTAGCGAAAATTATCTTCACTTATGTGTTACATTGAGCTCCTTATTCTATAATTAGGTTAAATTGATGTAACACAACTTTCTTTAATCAAAATATATAGTTTGTGATAAAATATCTGATGCTGTCTTTCATAAAAGATGTGTTATCACACAACATCGCATTTTTTTTTTCAAAATTTCTACAATTACAGTATTATGTTATTACTAAAATGAGCTCGAATGGTTGAATTTTATGTGCAAAGGCTGTGAGTGAGATGTGCTAATCTCGTTGCTGTTAAATTGAAAAGAAAACATGTGAAAAAATAAAATTCATAAAAAATAAACAATTACATACATCACCTCCACACCCGCTTAATCCATTTGTACAAAAATACTACCCAATCTTCCCTCTCTTTTCTCTTGATAATTTTTAAGGATTTAAAGAAATTACAAAGCTATTCACCGACAAAGCGACCCCAAATGTTTCTAAACCATTAACATTATTATGGTGTTAGTCTATTATTTTTTTTAAAGTCTTAGTATTGGATTTAATATTTAGGTGTTATTTCTTTATTTATGAATAATTATTAAAATATTTCATTTGAACTAATTCACTTTTAAATACTAAAAATACATTTGTTTGGAAAGTGCCCCTAGGATATTTGTGCCCTAAATTCATTTCTATTATTAACTCTCTGGGTTAATCTTTCAGCTGCCATTCTCTTTGATAAAACCCTAGAGCCTGGTCATTAGCATAAATCTTTGAACAAATATTTCCTTTGATAAAAGATATTTGACGATTCCACAAAGTTACATCAAATTCCTTTAACAAAGAACCGTGTAATACCACTCCCCTCCAGTGACTTGCATTCCCTACTCCAGACAAGACACCTCTATCTCCAAGCTTCTACTCACAGAGGAGCTCTCAAATAGTGCCCTATTTAGAGTTGTGCAGAGCTGTTCTGAGCTTCCCGTCCCTTCCCTCTCCTTCCTCTTGTCCGCCTTTACTTGGGGAACATTCAATACTATGCCTCGATCAGTAAGATAGTTGCTTCGTTTGGAGGTTTCCGTTCAGCAATTTTAAATGCCATTATTATTTTAAGAAAACTTAGAAAAAGGTTGATTTTAATTTTTCCTCTGTTTATATAGCTTAAATATTATTATCATAGCTTATAATTGTTTGCATGAATAACTTGGTGTTCGGGTAGGAGGGCACGTGCCCTTGTGCTCTTTAGAGCGAGCCACCACTGGTTGGATGTGGCTCAGAAACTATATGTTTACCAAATCCTTCCTTCACCTCTGACAAGACATCTTGTGAATGTGAGGAATGCCAGACCTCCATCGTGGTTCGGATTCCACGTTAAACTGTAGGTCCTTCATTTCATATCACAATCACCCTAGCATTACACATTAGCGTAAGTGTGTATAACCCGAACGGGTAGTAAGACGCGGTGCTAATAATAATAATAACAACTATATGTTGGATATCCTGGTTTTTAGGAGTGCAATTGGTATCAACACAATGATGGGAAATTGTCTTATTTACAATTAATATATATCAGTTCATCTCTATTCACTATGTAGGAAAGCATCTTTCACTCCAATAAGTATACTAAATATACCATATATATATTAGTCAATCAAGTTTAGAACATAAATTAACATGCTTAACTTTTCAGGTAATGTAACTGGTTCTCTGATGTTGGCGTATAACAACTTAACTCAAATCTGGATGTGACAAAACAAACATTTTCATAAATATCTGTTAATTAATATTATATTAGGTGTGCTGTCCATAAATCTCAAATTCTTCTTTCTTAAACCCTTTCATGGGTTACTGAATTATTTATTTGACTTGCTTAGCTTTTTTTATTACAATTTCTCTTTGCTTCCCAGGTGAAAAACCAATTTCAACAAGCTCTAAGTTAACATCTCGATATGAATGTTCAGAAGTGATTGAAGATTCGCCATTATCTCCAATTAAGTGGAAATTCTCTGTGATTGATCTTAATTTTAATTATGTGTAGGATTTTGACCTTCAAACAAATCCTTTGTCAAATATTATTAGTAGAATATGATTTTATATTGTTTTATTCATTATACTGTAATTACAGCAGTAAATACCATATGTATATAAAAATGAATAGTGTGTTCAATAAAGCAATGAGTCACTCTTAGACTAACTCTATTGGTTTTGATACTATATTTATTTCGCTACTATATAATATAAAAAAGTAGCTAATGCTATCTATAAAATAAGTAATAAATAAATCTTAAAAGGTTAGGTGTTGACATTGGGGATTAATAAACTAAAATAAATAAATACAATTAATAAACTACCAGAATATTAAAAATTATCATTATACTCTCAAATTATTTTAGTCTTCCATTAAATATTAAAGTTTGATCAACAGAAACACTTAACTATTCTCATGCATGCCGTTCCACCTTTACACATAATATAATAAACCATAGAGCACACACATCACTAGATGCAACTCTCTGTGCTATAACACATAAGTCTAATTGTACCAATCCCAGGTACAGTAGACTACACACATCCCACACCTTTTTACACCAGGACTATACCCAAAATTTGAATTAGAAAGGAGTCCTATTTGGGTGGCTCGTGATTGTCCTCCACTAGGAGATGAGAAGTATTTATTTTAAATATAAATTCAGGAATGCCAGGTCTCCACCGTGGTTCGGATTCCACGTTAAACTGTAGGTCCTTCATTTCAACTAACATTCACCCTACCATTGCACATTAGCGTAAGTGTGTATAACCCGAACGAGTAGTAAGATGCGGTGCTGCTGCTGCTGCTAATAATAATAATAATAATAATAATAATAATAATAATAATAATAATAATAATCAATCAATCAATCAATCAATCAATCAATCATTGTTTATTTAGGATTTAAAAGAAATAATAATAATTCATTTTTAAAGAATTTAAAGTTATAAACAAACACAATTTTTACCATCTTTTAAGTCCTCACTTCATGGCAAATGTCTGGTGGCCAATTTCACATCTGGAGATACTCCTCTGCTATTTCCTCAAGATATAAAGTTAGAGCTTCTTCCCTGTGAGAATGAACAATAGAGACATTCAATCTCTCTTTGCCCATATAGACCTTGTGTAGGATTTCAGTCTACAAAGACAGGAGAATGAAAGATCAGATGTACAGGTGGACACTGACATTGTAAGAACTAGTTTCATGAACTTCACAAGCTCTGGCAGCATGTCATGAAGAAATTCTTCTTTTCCAAGGAGATCAAAAACACTCTGAAAATTGGTTATGTGATACATTCTTGATTTAGAAATATCTAACATATCCCTGTGTAACAAAAGCCTCTCCTCATTTAAGTCATCAAGATAACATAATATAATCTCTTCAATTTCCCTTATCACCTTTATTCAAACAACAAATTAGAATTCTATAAAAAATATTAAGATGATCGGTCATAACTGTAACAGTATGATTATATAGTCAGGTCACAATATTGTAAACAATTTCGTGGGAAAAAAATGTATACCCAGCTTCAGAAGATGAGGGGACATGTTGGAATAGATCCAGAATCCAAACTTTGAGGGGGGAGTTGATTGCTTGATAGGTCTGGTTCAGATAATGATAATTTTGCTGATTTCTGTGTTACTTCAATCTAGAAAAGGGGGAAACCCTAAGAGTATTTCTACATCCATCGTTCAAACAGACACATTCTTGAATCACTAGATTCAAATAGTGCGCCAGAAAATGAATATAAATTGCCCTTGGCTGGACCTGGGATTGTAAACCATTGATTGCACCACTCATGTTATCAGCTCTATCGAAACAGTATCCCCAGCAATCTTTGACTGAAAGATTGAATCTATGTGATACATATATTAAAATGTTAAAAAGACTCCTAGCTGTAGTGTTGTCAGTTTGATTGAAACCAAAGATTAATTCAGTCACACTTAGCTCTTTTGATACAAATCAAAAACAAACCGACACTTGATGTTGGACAGCGATGTCGGATGTTTCATCCATCAAAACTGTATAATATTGTACGTCTAAAATATAAGCCACAAAAGACCTAAGTAATTTATGGTTCATTAATTTCAAGATTTCACTACTTATATTATGTAATACCCATTTATATGAATCCCTTGCAACCCACTGCTTCCATACTGGATAATATTTGCACCTAGGCAGTAGTAAATTAATAAATCTTCTCCTTTCATTATATGGCCTCGAATTGCTAACTCTTTAGTATCCAAATATCTCGAAGTTGATATGATCTTAATTAGAGCTGTCCTAGATTCCTTCATTTGTTATTTCTTTGCCGTTACTAGCTGAGAAGTGATATTTCAATTTAACTTGATATGGGATTTCATAACTGACTCATGGTGACAGCACAATTTTTCATTCTTAGCAAATTTTTCCAAAGTTTTTGCCAGTTTAGAAATCCTTCATTGATAAATGTCATTTCTAATTTTGTAGAAAAGGTTAATAACTTATATTAGAATGCATCCTGACAAACTTTACAGATAACATTATGTTTTTTATCCTAATATGTAATCCACGACTAGGTAGTCATCCATTTTGTTTGGAAATATCTGTTACCTTTAGTATTTGCATTTTTTATGTGTGCTTTAACATTCTTAGGTGGAGGTGGTTCAAAAAAATCCTCTTGGTCTCGGTATTTGTTAGTTTCACTTATATTAGAAGTGCTTGCATTTGCGATGCAACTTGTGTTCTCTATCTTCCACACCACATACTTATCCATATTCCCCTGTTGCAATACTGGGTAAACTGTTCAATGTAGAAAATAAACCTGAACAACCCAAAAATAATACATACAATACGAGTACTGCCACTAACCAAACTATAGTGAAAACATGTTGACGAATGCCAGGCTGTTGATTCACCAGTGGAGAGTACTTGATATGCAAAGCACTCTCTCAGTCGACGCCTGTGATCTCGTTACTTTGTTTCCTATCCTAGCCAGACAAGTTTGTGCGAATTTTCCTTAAATTCATTTCCTCTATCATATTTCCTTGTGTTAAATAATTTCAACCTACTTTGGTGGCCGCATGGACTAGGGCATCACCTTCGTGTTGGACTAGACTAGCAATGACTGTGAGGTTGGGGTTCAAATCCCTGTAATATGTACTGAGGGTATTCTTTCCAAAATTATTTTACACACTCCCTCCATGCAAATGCAGGTACACTTCCATTAAATTCAACCTAACTCATCCCTAACTCTTTAGCGTGTTTATTACATATGCATATAACCTGAACAGGTAGTAAGACATGCTATCAAATAATAAAATAATAAATGATGATACTAAAATGATAAATTATAATAATAAAAAATAATTTTAATAGCAAGCATTAACACTTTTCATCCTCCTCAACATTTTTCATTTGGTTGTAAAGTCTAAGTAATTGATATCGATCACATAAACCTTCGCCATCCTTTTCTATAAGGTAATATAATTTACATGTGGTACTTGCACTAGAATATACAGCTTAGTGAAAATATAACTCATAACAAGCATGTGGGGTATAGAAACTCATCACTATTTACAATGCAAGATGCATGTACCAACAAGAAATGAAGAGCTAATATTCATATGAATAAAGCTATAGCAGGATTGCTCTATGTGTTATGTACATAATATCTTTTTGTTGTCAACCTTGAAACAATGTAATTATTTCTATTATTATTTGATAGTCATTTAAATTTCTTTTAATCAAAAGTGATAGACGCATAGATAGTTTCTACATGCCGAGAAAACTGGAGAATCTGTTGTGTCTGTAAATAAAACAAAATAAACTAATGAGAGATATTTGTGAAAACTAAACTGCAACTTTTAAATAGTAGGGCTTTGCATTGAAGAAAGAGTGAACTAAAGAAATAAGCATGGCTATTTGAATACATGTTATCGAACCTCTTCTCCTTCCCCCCCTTATTTTTATCCTCTAAACATTAATTTCTTCCATGACCAGTGCATACATTTATTTATCAACATCAAATAATCTTGTTCAAAACACCTTTGTCATGATTTGCATGATTTTACAATTTATTTTTGAAAATTAAATTTAATTTCTCTATTATTTTCTCTAAAATTTCTGAAAAAAAAGAAGAAAGAATTTCTTCTAGAAAGCCTGAAAAACCCAGGGAGTTTTTTACTAAGAAATTGTGCCAACCCTGTACAAAACACAAATTATTTGATGTGTGTGTATACACACACACATATAGTAAATTGTATAACTGTCAAATACCTATATTCATATGTAAATCATACTATACACTAACTTGCATCAATATTGTAATCAAAATTCCCTTAGTTCAAGAAAGAAGATATGACTAAAAAAGTCATTGGTTTTTTGAAGAAGTGACATTTACAAAGAGGGCCATTGTTATAAGGCAGATAGATAAAAGGTGTATGAAATACTTAAAGGAGCTAATTAATTACTTGGGTATGGTATTGCTGCCACTATGGCAGTATAAAGCGTGAACTGTTTTTCTCTTTTCATTATAAAATACATTTTGTGTTGCTTCATTTTTGTCCTTGTTCCTATTTGCTGAAAAGATAAATTTGAAACTAAAGTGATAAAATCTAATTTAGCAATGCACTTGTTATGTTTGCGTTTTATTATTTTATTTATTTGTATATAAAGAACACAATACACATTTGATTATTAACAAAAGCCCACCTTCTCCTTCTCTCCACTCAAATATATATATCACTCACAATATTTCATAACTGCTCTAGTCATGTGACTCAACTACTTTAGTCAAATATACAACATATACAGTTTATAATACACAACAGCACTGACGCTAAATGACAGAATTATATTTATTTTTACTATACTTAAAAATATATTATCACAAAATTTTAAATATATATTATCAAATTTTTTTAAATTTTTTAAAGATGCTTAACCACAAAATACATGATGATTGAAAGGTATTTTAGTTCATGCAACACCAAGGCTATAAACGTCTTAAGTGGCAGGTCTAGTTTGAGAAAGTGCACCCGCATTAGGGTGGACAGTGAGTGATAACTCACATGTGAAAACCAATACTAATGTATCCGGGCTTGATTAAAACCTCAACCTATTTGCCACCAATAATCTTGTCTATGGCGAACCCAATGTTTTAAACTAAGTGACCATTTGTTTTCTAACATAGGATAAAGTTTATTTATATTTGTTAATCACTTAGAGCAATGTTTCAAAGAAAGTTTCATTGAGGATTGATTCCGTTGGAAGATAAAATTTTGGGTGTACTTTAATATATTCATTTCAAATTTAATGGATTTAGAGATAACATTCACTGATGAGTATTAAATATATGTCTTCTCTTATATTTAAAATAATAGTTAATATTAAGATTCTTTGGCTAACACTGGATATAAATTTATCTAAATAAGTGCTATAATTTAGTACAATCTTTATAGGATGGCATTCATTCAAAGCCTATTCTAGGTTTCTTATTATATTGAATATTACTTGAAAGCACACTGCAGTCAATTTTTCTTCATTAATAATTATAAACTTTGTTAGTTACACTATACAGGCCTTTGCAATTTTAAATAATATCAAAATATTACAAACTAGTTAGAGGGTGGTAGAATATTTGGCATGTACACCTTGTCTACCTTGAAAGATACCACACTATGACCCAATCTTATAAGCTATATCATAGTGGAACAATGCAAGGTAAGCTTTCTACCTTTCAGGGTAAACAGTGTTCATCTGTCCATTGTATAATCATTGTTGGTTTTTAACTGAGCTCTTCCATTAATTTGAAGAAGTATTGAAAAAAAATGAACTTAACATTGGTAAAAAATACTTAAATTTTC
The DNA here is from genome assembly GCA_902151425.1 of Timema shepardi. Lineage (NCBI taxonomy): Eukaryota > Metazoa > Arthropoda > Insecta > Phasmatodea > Timematidae > Timema > Timema shepardi. Next base: position 107,839 of record CABFVX010002470.1, read on the forward strand.
TCTCACCAATGAAATAAATAACAAGTGGTTGCAAATCAAAAGAAACTAAATACAAAGAAATAGCTGTATCTAGCTTATCAACCTTCCATTCAAAGAAACTCTATAAACATAAAAATAGAAAATTAAAAAAGTTGTTTTATAAAAGTTGTTTTAAAAACAACTTTATTTTATCTTTTTAAAAATATATTGATTGTTACAGGCTCTTAAGTAAAAAAAATAAAACTAAAAAAAATGTGAAGAAAAGTTTTACTAACCATGCTTCCGTTAGGTTGGTTTCTCATATTAAGTCTTCAAAAAAATATTGATATTTGTAGATATCTGTATTAAATATAATTATAAAATTGGGCTGTACACACTCTTTTTTTAATGGAAGTGTATACATTAATAATAATAATAATATTGATAATGATGATGATAATGATAATAATTATTATTGTTAATTTATTTTCATTCAAAATTTTTAATACAGTATTCATATTAAATGAAAAAAAAATCATAATAATATATTTTTAAGCCGCTTTTAAAATATATAAAACTATTATAATTACTTTTGTTTTTACCTACCTTTTCAATACAATTAAATAACTATCAAAGTTGCCAATATATTTATATTTTTACACATAGAATATATTTGTAAAGGCATGTTTAATTAATTAATTAGCACTCTTATGTTTTCCAGCCCACAAAACATCTTCAATGGCACATCCTTCATCAACACAACTGCTATCAGGAAGTACAGAGAAGAGTGTTCTCAGTTCAGTGCAGCAGGAAATGGCAGCTAGAAGGCAGAAAACTGGAGTGTCTCGACAAGATAATCGTTTGTCGGTTAAGTCAATTATTGACAGTATTGAAAATGCAACCAAACAAGCTAAATCTAGTATGTATTTAAAGGGTAGTAGTTATATTATAATTCTTAGAAACTATTTACAAGGCTAATTTTGGTGACATTTGTGTAAATATTGCTTCAATACATTTAGGCTTACCTTTTACTTTCCTTCAAGGTGTGTGAAGCTTTGTAAACTTCCAACTTCTCTTCAAACATTTGGGAGCCACGACTCGGATTAAAATTGTGGATTCGACCATTATGAAGCTTCACCAATATTTTTTTAAAAGAAAATATACATATCTATGTTAATTTTTTATCACTTTTTTGTTATAGTCATTACAAATTAATATGCACATGACAATAAACAAAAGTAATTAACTATCTTATACTGTGATAATATGATTGATCAATTTAGTTAGAAATATGTTAATTGTGTTGGCAATATACATTGGCATAGGGAGGGAGTTATGGTGTTGACTCCCCTTCACCAACATTTTTTTGAAGTTTTTAATATGAAGCTTAAAGATGACCTTGTATCAAACTTTAAATAACTTGTAGAAGTATTCACTTTAAAAAAAATTACCAGTGAAGGACCATTCCAAATAGTTTCTATAGGGATCTAATTAAAAAAAAAGATCCTAGTATAATATCACTACAAATTACCTAAAATACCACATTCAATTTCTTATAAAAGTTTTTGATTAAAAAAAAAATCCAGGCAAGGACCATTATAAATGGTTTCTAGGGGCTTTCAATTTTGAAAATTTGTTTGTAGAAGACCCCTTCATATAGTTTTTATAGGTATTTAATTTTCAAAAAACCCACTTCGGTGAATGCTTGGTATAACACACTAGTCTCATACTTGACTAGACTGCCGGTGATGTGGAGATTAAGATTATAATCTTGGTGATTTGTACTAAAGCAGTTTTTTCCATTCTCCCTCCATGTAAATACGGGTACACATCATATAAATATAGCCTTCCTAATCGCTAAAAATTTGGTGTAATTAATTCAAAGCATATAACCCATATGGGTAGTAGGAAAAAAATAGAAATAAAGAAAATATAAAAGTTCTAGAAAAAAAAAAATATGCCGAAGAACTCTAAATAGTTTCTGGGATATTCCAAATTTAAAAAAGATTTTAGGTGAAGACCTCTATAAGTAGGTTCTAGGGAATCTAGTTAAAAAAATATCTGTTGAGCACTTCTTAAAATAGCTTTAAGACGCGTCACAATTTTCAAAAGTTTCCTAGAGGAAGAATACTCCTAATATCCTTGAGGAGTATCCAAGTTGCTTCAAGGAGCAGCCAATATTTTAACATTAACTGCGGGAAAGGAGGGTAGATATTTCCTAAAAAGAATTTTTGTTACTTCCTCTCTCCCCCTCATCTTTACACAAATTAATTTCCATCACTACTGTATAAGATAACAATGTTCTTATTTCTTAAGGTTCACTAGTAAGTCATTAAATCATATCATAAGCTCATTTGAAACCCTTACCCCTACACCCAAATTAAATTCTTCTTGCACCCATGTCAATATAACATTTTGTTATATTTAATACTTAAAGTCTAATAATTTTACATAGAGACATGCAAAAATTGAGGTTATTTTTAGGGGGAAAGTGGTGTTATTTTTCTCAAAAAGTGGTGATGTTATAAGCTGAAAGCAATGTTATTATTTACATAGATATGAGTCGAATTAGTATTCATTAAAAAAACTAGGACAAAAACATCTAAATTTTTCGTTCATATTGTGTATTTAACCATTTATTAACATATTCGGAGAAAAATCAAATATAAATACACTCAAAACATTTCACACTTAGTAATATCAAACTTGATATATCCATATCATTACAAATCTTACCAATAGCAATATCGAAATAATCAATTATCAACTTAGGCTTAGACCAAACAATAATAACACCAAAACATGTCGTTATAGAAGACTAAAATAATATCAAATAAGGCAAAGGGAATAAAAATTAAGAAAATATAATTTTGCCAAACACGACCGCCTATAGCAAGGTGTATATATAATGTCCTTGCTTTGACCTAGCGTGAAATCTTTCAAAGGATGTAAAAAAAGAATCGATCCATCAAAATTTAGTTATAGGAATGTGTAAGAGTAGAAATCGTCAGGCCTGAAATAGTGCTATCATCAGTGTTACCGCACTGAAAATTATATTTCATGATGTGGTATTTTCCAAATTACAAATAAATTGTGTTTATTTAGAAAAAAAGACTTGGATTTGAGTTATTCGTGTGAAAACAGCAGAATTTGTGTAAAAATTGGTTTTATCGCAAATGTGAATTTTGCATGTCCTTAGTTATACATTATTTAATATTTTTTTTCCAACTTTTTTTTAATATCATAATTTTGAATCTGCTCCAGAAATATCTATATTATTTGATTCGACTTTGCTTTGAATTGAAAAAATGAACTTTACACATCCCTAATTTTCTCCACTGAATTTATTCTACTTTCTATTTTAAAAGTGTGTGTATATTTTAAGAGTTGTATAATTCACAGTTTACTAAAATGTTTGACTTTAAACTAATCATTAGTATCTAAATATTAAATGATAATGTGTTTCAAAATTGATTCTTAGTTTGAATTATCCAAGCTATGGTGGTTATTCATTATTTTAAAGATAAAATGGAATTTGTTTACCAAAGCTTTGTTCAAAATTATTATTTTTTCTAATTAACGACTCACTCTTAGTAATATGAAGATATTAGAAGAGTTTAAAACTAATGTATTATGTTATTGTAGGTCCTGGTAGTCGAAGTAGTTCCACCTCAAGCCTAAACAGTTTAGCTGGTGATCTTCGACCTTGTAACAGTCCTGCAAATTCTCCTAGTACTCCAACATCACCTCATAGGCTAAATGCAGATGTTGATAATTCTCTTATAAAAGTACCATTGAGGGACCAGCAACAAATAATGAACCAGACAGCAGGGGACATTGCAAAATGTCGTAAAATAACTTCAGGTAAATACATATTATTATTACAGTAGTTGACTATCAGCATTGAATACCTAGATCACAAGCTATGACGTATTTTAATGTGCTTTTTTATTCATGAAAAATGATCAATTCTATATAATTACTTTGTTACTGAACTGGTGTTTTATGAGTTATAACATTGTCACTAGTTTCACATGAAAGTTTACTAAAAAAAGATTATCTGCAGCTTACTGGTATGCTGTGGTACTCTGAAAAGGTTAGCATGCAGGGGTCTATTGACATGGTTGACATGCTGTGTTCCTCTGGAATTTTTTGGTACACTTACAAGGTTGACATGCAGTCGTCCATTGAAATGGTTGATATACTGTGGTCCATGTCACTGTTAACCTAATGTTCCATTGGAATTTTGTGGTGCATTGACAGCTGCCATGCATTGACATGATTGATGGGCTCTGGTCCACTGGGGTACTTTGGTCAACTGGTATGCTTAACTTGCTATGATCTATTAACTGTTGGTATTTAATGCTAATTTGAGAGAGTCGCCACATTTTCTGGTTCACTCAACTTCCACACTTGTTCATAAAAACCAGCAGAAAAAATATGGTTGCCATTTGAAACAAGAAAACTTTATTTTTTTATTGGTGCTTGAAATTGAGAGAATTTCCTTTCAAGGCTCTTTTTTGTTTTAAAATAAATATTAGGGAATGTTAATAGTGCATCAAGTCTTATCAGGGAAGGCAAGTAATGGGGATAGCATAGGGTGTCCAGTGACTTGGAAAACTGGGAAATGTCAGGAAATTTGCTTGTTCTGAGCTAAACCATGAAAATGTCAGGAAATTTGATCAAATCTTTTATTTTTGTACATATTCATCGACACCTATGCAACTTTTGAACTAAAACCGTCAAAATTATAAGTTTCTATCAGTTAATAAACACTACGTATCTCTTCTAACACAGCTGTCCCTGCCAAGCAGACTAATCTCAATTCTCAAGGTAAACATGTTACTCATTTCATCTTTTCACCCGTCTCCTGTGACTCTTCAAGCAAAAGTTCAGTCATAGTTATGTGCATGCATGAAATTTGATCATAATATGGGAAAAACTAATAAATAATGTCTCTCACAACAAATTTAGACTTTACCTGGCATAAGGAAATATTTTAAATCCTCAATATAAATAATCCCTCTCAATCTAACTTATAAAACCCATAAGAACACAATTATATCATTTTTTCATACATTTTAGTTTTTAATCGAATATACATGCATATTTCCCTTAATTCTGCACTTAATCATAACTTAAATTATAAGAACTCTCAAATTATCAGAAGATAATAGTTGATTTTTTAATTATCTTTTTTCAAACAAGTTTAAGTATAACACTGATACTTAGATAATACTTTGTGATTAAATCGCTAGGATGAATATTAACAAACTAGAGCACAATTAAATAACTTTGACTCAACAAATATTATCTCTTTCTTTTATTTAATTAATGTTGATATTGATAATTTCCTTGCATTGCTAGTGAAATATTTATGAGATTGGTTATAGTGGCTTAGATTAGGCATATTATCCCCTCCAGTTTTGAGAAAAAGTGTGTAATTTTCCAGTTTTGAAAGGCATTTACAAGTAATAAACAGAGTAATCAGGGTGTCTACCATCCAGGAAAATCAGGGAAAACGGGAATTAGCCAGGAATTTGAAGTGATCTAGAAAAAACGGGAATAAGTCTGAAATTTGGTAAATCACAATAAAAATCCGGGAAAATGATATTTTACTCAAAATATGAAATACAATAATCAGTAAATTATGTCATTT
>CABFVX010002471.1:0-34396 GCA_902151425.1 Timema shepardi
GAGCTGAGCTGAGCCTGTGCTCATGCTCAGGCTCAGCCCATACTCTGGCCGTGCTCAGCATCGTCCTTGCATACGGGCCCTAGTGTAGGGCGTGGTGCTGCCAAACCAATGAGGCACGCATCAAACTAAATTACCAAATTAGCTAGTGTCAAGGAGAGTCAAATTGGGACAGTTGTTTCAAATTACAGTATAGCAGTCGAAACGGCGGGTTTATTTATGCCTTCTAATCCAGCCCCGTATAAAAATACATTTTCAAATACATCGGAATTAAATATTCAGAATATACATCCAATGAAAATGGAAAGGGCTTATTTCCTAAGTAGCAGCAGGGAAAAGCCAAATTGTTTTGGAATTGCTATGTGTGAAGGAAACTAATAGTATTATGGAAGATAAGGAGCAGCCCAATCTTTTGCAGGTCTTAGTTAACAGGGTGAGTCGTAATGAATATCAGATTGGAGCTATTCATAATACACCCCTTGAGATTTGGATAGATTTATTAAGGAAGAGTTAGGGAGACAAAGTGAATTTTCAATATTGCAAGAACGAAATTTCAATAAGCACAATACTGATACACCTGATCGTTGATACCTTTAGTACAGTAGCAGTTACTATCGTGGGCAAAGAGCTACCGTCTTATATTGTTATATGTTTTTCTAGGGTGGAGGTCAATCTTTACGTTTATCTAGTGCGGAAATGTCACGGTTGTGTATTTTTTGCCCATCTCACTGTAAACCGTCGTAGTGGGGGGCATAGGTGCGCAAAGTGTGGAGGTGTTCATGTCATAGAAGATTGTTTATAAGGAACTTTGAAATGTGTTCATTGTGGAGGAGCTCGTTTTGCAACCAACCGAGCATGTCCCAAGTATATGTGATAGCGTCAAATTAAACGACCATGTCTCGCCACAATTTGTCGTACAAGAAGGCTGTTCAGGAGGTGGACCGCAACTCTCCCTATTAGTTGTCCTATGCAACCAAGAGGGCCCAATTTTAATTGGACGATTCCCAAATATTGCAGAACGGCCACGCAATGAAACTTCCTACGCGGCGACTCTTTCAAGTATTCCGACAAAGGTTGTTAGGGATATGAACATGAATTTGTTGGGAAGCTCTATCGAAGGAACATTATATGATATAATAAGTAAGAGGGTTGAACACATGGTATCCAAAGTTGTGTCGCTCCTAGTAACCGTGGCTTCCTCAGCGCCATGGGGAATTAGATCTGCTAAATTTATTGTCAACAATAACAGGGAAAATTCAAAAGTTGTTGAGGGATGTGCGACGCTTTAATAGCTATAATCGTAGATCTGCTAGGATTAAAGCTTGTAGTGGTGTCCAAGGTAGCCTTGTATAAGTTAGTTATTTAAATATGATACAATGGAATTCTAAAAGCAACAGGAACAAAAAAGTGGACCTTGAGCAATTTATTTTTTCTCGTGTTATCCATGTGAAAATTTCTTCAAACACCAAGCTCATTTTATTACAAATAAATTTAGAATTTTTAGGTTAGATTGACCTGCTCGGGCGGGAGGTGTTGTGTTAATTAGGTCTGACATTCAATCTGTTGAAATAACATCTGCCAATTTTCAATATCTTTGGGAGTTTGTAGGGCTAACAATAATTTCCGCAGGTAGGACATTTTCAGTTATATCTTTATAGAACCCTACACCAGATAATTTCGATACTAATTTATAGGAACAATTTGTCGGTGGACTGTCATCCCCGGTTATCATCTGCGTGGACATCATTGCACACCATCGTTGTGGGGCTCCCCATACATAGATCATTGTTAGAAAAATATTCATGAGACTTTAGCGGTGCTATCTCTTGTTATATTAAATACAGGGAAGTTTACACAATTTAACAAACCTCATATCCTAAAACGTGTCCAAATGCTACTTTTGCATCCTCTAATTTTGCACTAGACTTAGCTTGGAATACGAACAGTGACTCCATGGGCAGTGAGCATTTAACAATTATTTTAACAATAGACTCTCAGGTCCCAAATAACTGTAAAACTGCTCCTCTGGATAGGTCACACAACTATAAAAAGCAAATAGGGAATTATATTGGGCAAAAGTGGAGTTAAGAGTTCAAAGTTTAGCAGTGGAGCGTGATCCTTCAATACAGTATGACAACTTTTTTTTTTTACATTCTACAAAGCTCAGCTGACACAGCAGTACCGACCCCACACAGTGGAGGTCATAGGAGAGTTAAACGGTGCCCATGGTGGACAGAGTCATGTTTTAAAGCGATCGCTTAAAGGCGGTTATCATTATGTACTTAAAAACAAAATTTTAACCTGATAAACTATGAAAACTACTGTCGTATGGCAGTTGCTACGTGGTGAACTTTGCTAAGAGCAAAACGTCATTCTTGGCGTTCATATTGCGAGTCTCTTTCCCCCGATGTATCTCTGACATAGGTTTGGCGTAGAATCAAATGTTTCAAGGGTATTGTTAGAAACTTAGGGATCCCTACGGTTGACTTTGAGGCATGGGGAGAGTCGTTCGCTTGTAGTGTAATACCGCATTTAGTTATATGCTCCCCTTTAGAACTACCCAAGTTGGGTGTTCCTGAGCTTGATAAATGTTTTACCGGAAGTGTACGGCAGCATTGAAAGGAGTGTGACACACTGCAGTTATTATTATTATTATTATTATTATTATTATTATTATTATTATTATTAGCACCGCGTCTTACTACCCGTTCGGGTTATACGCACTTACGCTAATGTGTAATGGTAGGGTGATTGTGAGATGAAATGGAGGACCTACAGTTTAACGTGGAATCCGAACCACGGAGGAGGCCTGGCATTCCCCACATTCACAAGATGTCTTGTCAGAGGTGAAGGAAGGGTTTGGTAATCAGATAAATCTGTGCCGGGATCTGGGATTGAACCCCGGCCGCCAGCTCAGAAGTCTCACACCTTACCCCTAGACCACCAGGTCACCCACTGCAGTTAAACCGGACAATGTATCCTATGGTATGTTGACAAATAATTTATCGTCTATCTCTTGACGATCACTGCTAGAGATATTTAATATTCTATGGGATGATGGGGTAATACAAACCACATGGAAAATTTCCTTTTTGATTCCTATTCTAAAACTGGGTAAAAGCATGGGATTTGTCAAGTTCTTATCGACCTATTGTAATCTAGTTTTGTTTTGGTTAAATCATGGAACAATTAGTCAAAGTCCGTTTGGAACGATTTCTGGACAAGAACAAACTCCTTAATCCTATGCAATTTGGGTTTAGAAAGGAACATTCTACACTCTATTATATATTTTATTGGTTTGTAATATTCAAATTACTCTATCACAAAACTCATTTATTTCAGCATTTCTCTCGTTATACAGGGTGCGTACGATGGCAATCATTTTGTGTTATTTGATAAACATTTTCACCTGCGGAATTCTAACAAAATGTGTTATTGATTAAGCTATTTATTTCAGAATAGATCGTACATTGTAAAGATAAGACACGTTAAATCATCTCCTTAAACTCAAAAAAAGGGCCTACCACAGGGATCAGGACTCATTTTTCTGTTATATACAGTCTATTCAAACAATATTGATAGCTCTTTTCCGGTTGTTGTAACGAATTTACAGTATGCGGATGAAGATTGCTTTTGTGACTTGTCAGATGGGGTTGGTAAGCTACAATCAGTGTTTCCTTTGCTTTCAAATTGGTTGGCAGCCCACTCTTTGACTCTAAACGTATCAAAGTGTTGTGCGGTCATCTTCACCTGACATAGAGGGTAAGATGACTTAATTAGACTAGATTATGAAGGACGTCGAAATCAGGTAAAGCCAACGGTTAGAATTTTAGACATGACAATGGACATCAAAGGCCCTTGGCTCCCTCATTTCTTAGAAATATCTGGAATATGTGACAGTTTTATAAATACAATGCGATCAGTGGCGGGTGCCTCTTGGGGCGCCCACTCGTATACAATGTCACAAATGTACCGTGAGCTTATACGTTCTCGATTGGAGTATGGGCTCCTTACTGAATTTGGGGAGTTCCCTTTATTTTCCAGGCGCCTTCAATTGGTATACAAGTTTTTTTTATTAAAAATTGTTCAACCTCTAGTTATCTGCGGCGTAGACTTCGTATCCTTATAAATTACATTAATACTAACCAATATTGGTTAAACAAAACATGCCTATCTCTGGTAGATAGTTTTTTGCAAGTCCATAGCTAGTTCTTTGGGCGGGTTAAAAACCCCCAAAAGCTTTTATGGACAATATATATGGCTTTATTTATCATTTAAACAATATCAAAATTAAGATACAAATACAAATTATGGGGCTGTGCTACCATGAAAAGCACTTCAGAGAGCTTCTAAAGGTGTTTAATATTCATAACTTTTCCTAGCCTTAGGCAGTTATGGTTTTATGTTGCAAAAAAAACCCACTTCAGATAGCTTCTAGAGGTATTTACTATTAAAAAAATGTCCTAGCCTTCGGCAGTTAAGGTAGTATATTGCAAAAAAAAAAGTTCAGATAGCTTCTAGAGGTGTTCAATATTTAGAATTTTTACTGGCCTCTAGCTGTTAGGGTGATATGTTTGTAGCATTTATGCTCCAAGTAAACAAATGGGCTAGTCAATCATCATAATACACTTACCCAATCTCATCGACTAAGCCAGGCACGTCGACTTCACAACACGTCAAGACAACAACTACGTCCGGCGAACAACAATCAAGCGCCGAACCAAGTGCCTCATCTCACCGCTAGAGACCACCACCCTGCTTAATTCCGCTTAACGTCAACAAAAGAACTTACGAGAACAATGGAGGACGTGCTACACCTTGCCAGAAGATAATCGACGTTTCTGTGTTGCGCGCATCCCCCCTTCCTGTGTGTTTTTCTCTGTGACTCTCACCTTTTTCCTTTTCGGTTGTTCGATGAGTGTGCTCCATATATACAACCGTCGGCCAAGTGAGAAATAACTCTTGGACTAGGCGTCGACAATATAGGACGAAGCAGGAGGCTTCCCAGACTTATTATTATGTAAGGATATACTCTTGGACTAGGCATCGACAGTGTAGGACGAAGCAGGAGGTTTCCCGGACTTATCATAATGTAAGAATATACTCTTGGATTAGGCGTCGACAATGTAGGACGAAGCAAGAAGCTTCCCAGACTTATTATAATGTCAGAATATACTCGTGGATTAAGCATGGACAATGTAGGACGAAGCAGGAGGCTTCCCAGACTTATTATTATACTGTAAGATAAAATTATTATTCGGCGTAAACTTTAACTATTTAAAGTTCTATTTCTGTCATTACCTTTTTTATATAAAATGTTAGTGAAGCTAAGTTTAAACCTTGGTGCTTTCGCAGAACAGACAATTAACTGTGCCTGCGAGTTATTTCACCATACGAGTTAAATAAACATAATTATGAGAATGTTGTGTATAACGTTAGGCCAGCGACTTTCATGTGTGAGTAAAGTTCAAAGGTTACACGAATCAATTTAGCTTTTATTTAGGTCACTTAAGAATAATGGTGAGAACTTAAATTTAGTGAGTATTTATGTAGGGAAGTTCTTTTAGAACAGGAGACCAAATTATTCGAATGTAAGGAAAATTATACTTTTCGCTTATTAGGAATAAATATTGATTGTAATTTTTGGTACTTGTAAAGTGGGTTCTAGACTAGCTAAGTTATGAGTTAGAGAGGAAGATGAGGTAACTAGTACATGCATGTACTTTCACAATCTAGTATAATTGGCATATTATTGTTACATAGGTGTTATAAAAGGAACTCTAAAACATTGTACGAGAATTTTGTTATTTCGCAACTGTGACCGAGTCACAACATGGAAGGAAAATAATTGCATTGACTCACCATCTCTGCCTCCATTTGGCTGTTCTGCGAGGCTTCTCACAAACACATCAACCTCACCACCCAGGCTGTTTTCAACTGAGACGAGGAACTTTCACCGAAGTTACGCCTCTAAGTTGCCCCACCCCAGAAAAGAAAATAAGATACGATCGACATGCGCAGATACGTGCGTGCCAGTGACAGTGCAGTGAAATCAACTGTCAGTCGGGTGGCGCGAGATTTGAAATCTCGCCCAGAATATGTGAGGACATTCCAGAAAAGTGCACTCCCCCTCTCCCTTTCTCACGCCTTGCTTCCCGCGCTGTGAGATCACGTGACTCTACCTTGGTGTATATAATGGCAGGACTCTAAAGCCATGGCACACATTTCTGCGCATTCTCTAGGTGAGACACTTAGTGTCAATTTAGATTTAGTTTACTTGTATCAAAATTATGTTTGGGTAACGATGAAGTCTAAATTACGTTTTGGACGATAGCTTTCTATGATTTTACTTTATTTATTATATATTGGAACTGCGATTTTTGTAGAAGTCATGGCAGCTCAGTTTGGGACTTAGGGATATTTACTATTTAGGCTAACGTATCTCATCCGCTTCACGGATTGTTTTGGAACCATTAGTACCACCATGTTTGATGTGCGGGATATTAATTATATTGTACCTTTTGAGTACTTGGGTAAAATCATGTGGAAAGGTCATGTTGCTGTAATTATTGGGAGATTTGAATTTTCATTGATTTGAACTTGGTTAGTCAAACCTGGGGCCGCGAGCCCACGCTCTTAGTGTATTAGTATTGTTAATAGCTAGGTTATTCAATTTTATGATGCATCTGTATAATGGCACTTGGTTCCATTTTTTTGAGCCTCAGAATGGCTGTGATGGTTACCCTTTTTGGGAACTCTCTCTTTTTCATAAGTTATTGGGGAGTCACCGATGGCGAATAGTCTATGTCTAGTGTTTATTGCTGGTATGCGGGTTATTGTTTATATATTAAATTTTTATCATTATGCATTACGGATTTCTATGAAGGTCAATTTGAATGTTTGTTAATACTGTGGGTCCCTTCGGCGGCCATCTTATTACTCGGGGTCGTGCCCCAAATCTTTGTTTGTATATTATTTTTAATGGCCTTATTTTGCCTGCGCCTAACACTGAGCTTGTCCCACTCTTTTCTCATCGAGTATTGTTATTGTTATTATTGGAAATAAATAAACTCTCTTGTGACCAACCTGACTTTTATTTGAGATATAAATAAAGGGGGGGTTACAATACGAGTAAAGATATGGGCTATGTTTCAGAAATCTTCTATACTGTTAGAGATTGTCCGAATCAAAGTTAATGATAGCACGCGATGGCGTTGATAGTATATTCCCATAACTATTTCATGGTATTTAATAAAATATTTGTAGAAGAAAAAAGAGTAAATGTAACTAAATATATTTTGTTTTTGCACGATATTTATTATTATTGTTGAGCTTGTTCAAGGTCATTTGACTATAATTGTTTATAGGAGGAACTCTAATATTTGTTTACTAGTTATGGATTGTTCTATAAATAAAATTGAAATAAGTTAAACTTGAATGCACTTATTACTTGAAATCATTTACTTTTTCTATTACGTCATATTATCCCTAGGTTAAATAATATTTAGTATTCAAAGTCCTTCTTTTCTAAGTCTTCGTCCTCGTCGTGTAGTTTAGGCATTCTGTGAAGGTGGACCTTAATAGTTTCCGCTTCTAGGAGTGAGTAGCGTGCGCTGGGCACATGTTGTGTACCCAGCATTTGTATAACACAAAGAAAGAATTTAATCCCTCTGCGCACTTCTATTAGATGAATCCCATTTTGTTTATATATCATTTAATTTTGTTTTGTTTATGTATTTGAACCCCTCTAACTTAATAGAAGGGTTACATGTTACCATCAAAAATACTACATATAGCTTTTAGATGTCTTAATTTTTTTAAATTTGTTATAGCTTCTGGCAGTTAGGGGCTATGTTGCCATAAAAACACTTCAGATAGCTTTTGGAACTGTTTATCATCTAGAATTTCTTCTAGCTTCCGGCCATTGGGGGATGTGTCCCCTAACCTCCACAACCCCCGAAACTATTGTCTGGCTACATACAGCCTTGGTTTTTTTACGTTTGAATGAGCCGCGTGAGTATATTTTTTCTCTTCTGTGTGCTGAACAGTAAATCACTTGGGGCATGATGTCCTTTGGGGTGTGCCAGTGGTGTTATCTGTTTCTGATTCAGGAGTAAAAAGATTTACTCTTACGATTGAGCAAACGTTAAATGCAATAAGGTAAATGGAGGGAAAATGGATTAGGTACAGATTTATATTTTTACAGATGGTGCTAGGAGGGGAGGGGAGTCAGCCCTAGTTGGTGCACCCCCCTATTACAATAGTATTAATTATGGTCAGACATATAGTTTACAATCCGACGTGTCAATATTTACAGCGGAATTATTTGCTATCCTGCAGGCATTGAAATATATCTTTACTTCCTCAGTCCGTAGTGGTATAGGACTAGTCATTTTCATTCTGTACACAAATGATCTCCCTGAATACCAGCAAGGATGTAACACTATACTGACACTGTGCTTGCACTTGGAGAAAAAGAACCGCCAATACTCGAATTAAATTTCAATATTGCACTAAACATGACTTTCTAATTTTTTTTTTATATAGATATTACCTTGTTGTAAATAGATAAAAAAAATACAACAATTGGCCCTTGGGTGCAAAAAAAAAAGCTAAGATGAATACCAGAGCTAGAAACTACAGAGGAAGCCAAGTACCTCAGGGTGATTTTGGACAAAAATGTAACATGAACACCTCATATTGACAGTCAGCATATATGGAAAGCTTAATTGAAGGCCAAAGAACATAATTGATGCTACAAGAGCAAATATTGCATACCACACACTATTCATTATGTACCTACGTTATAAACTCGGAATATAATATAGAGACACATCTGCATCAAATCTAAAGCCTGTCTTTATCAAACAAGCTACAAATATCAGGCTGCCTGCACATCTCTCTTAGTTATGGGAGCCAGATTTTTGAACACTAACTTCCGAAAGAAGCAAAAGAGAATAGTGGAACCGATACTTGAACACAACTCACTTCTTGACTACGAGGAAAACCCTTTATAAATTAATTTATGAAATGAGGATGACAATGTCACCTGTTTGTATTAACTAAACAAACTATTACTTTTTTATTTGAAGGTTACATATTCGTGTATATACATAATCCAAAGAGCGTCAGCTCACTGGATGATTATGAATTTTACACAATTATTAAGAAACATTCTATAGTAATAATTTAAATAACCATATAAGATAATGACATTTTTATATTATGAATTTTACACATTTATTAAGAAATAATTTTTATGAATAATTTAAGTGACAATTTAAGGTAATGAAAATTTTCAATTTATATTATTATTGTCATAATAAAAAGAATACAATGGTGGCAGAAAAGTCATAGATTCTAGATAATATTAATTTATGTTTGCAGATATAAACTGAATGGTAAAATAGATACATTTATTAAATAATGTGAAATACATAGTGACAAAAAAAGTATGCAAAAGTTTACATTAATGTCAAGAAATAACATAAAATAATAGGGAAAATTGGTTCTAGCTTTAGCTGTGACTGTGAGCTTATATATGTATCACCATTATCTGATTGGTGATAGAGAGAGAGAGAGAGATAGATGTGATTAATATAAATATAAACGATATGATAATTGTTGATTTCACACACACACATAAATACACACAAAAGGGGGACAGAAATTGTCCAGATTAATTATATGACTTCACTTAAAATTTACAGTACTGTTTGTTTGCTCAAGAATTATAAATATACGTATGTAATTTGACAACTTACATGTCCTTATAATTTTGGAGCAAGTTTGGTGGAATAAAATGAATATAAAAATAAATTAATTTATACATATATATACAAACTTAACACTTTATAGTTAAATCGTTTATCGCGAGATTACTGCTATTGAATTAGGAATGACAATAATTTGAATATTTATTTTTGCAGATCACTAATACAAGATAAACTTAACGTGATACATATTATGTATTAGACACGCTCATGTCTTATCTTTGCGATCATCAATCAAGCATTAGTGAAGGAGAGGTGTACCACGCTTGGATTTCGACTAAATATAGGATGCAGCACCTGTACAAATAAAACTCTTTATTGTTTATTTTTTAACCGATATTTATTATTAAATCTTTGATGTATTTGTCAACAAATCGAGTCTACACTCTACATACCCTACAATGTTCTAAAATACTATTATCTTTAATATATTCTAAAATCACATAACACACCGTAATACAAAGTTATTTAAAGGTAATGGAATTTTTTTAAACAAACACTTATAATAATATTAATAATAAAATATATAATAATAATAATAATAATACACCTATCAGATCTGGTTTATTTAGTTGCTTTTCCTAACCTCTTAAATATCATTCTACCAGGTTACATATATCAGTGGGGGAAGAAATGAAGAATGTAGAGTTGAGAGAAAATTTATCCGCATTTTTGTGGAGGGAGAATGAATAACAATTTTAGGAAAAACTTTACTACACCCAACCTAGATTCTTGCCCTGATCTTACTGGCATCTGCAAATCAGACTGGATTAGCCCAGTATTTATACATAATACACACTGATGTGTGTTTCAAATTAATCAAATGCTTGTAACCTAACTCAAATGTTATCATCAACCATTTGGTTACTAAATAAATTTTGATAGATTGATTCTATACTATTTTATATATTGTTTACAAAATAGGGTGACCTGGTGGTCTAGGGGTAAGGTGTCAGACTACTGTGCTGGCGGCCGCGGTTCAATCCTCTGTCTCAGCACAGATTTATCTGATTACAAAACCCTTCCTTCACCTCTGACAAGACATCTTGTGAATGTGGGGAATGCCAGGCCTCCACCGTGGTTCGGATTCCACATTAAACTGTAGGTCCTTCATTTCATCTCATAATCACCCTACCATTACACATTAGCGTAAGTGTGTATAACCCGAATGGGTAGTAAGACACGGTGCTAATAATAATAAATTTACAAAATAATATATTGGCTCATTCATTCATAAAAAATTTAATCAACCTGTGGATCCAAATATTAATATTTATTTTAAATAAAGGGAATAGGTTATACTACTTAATTCTTTCCATCCGTCCCGCTATAAAGGCATATCCTGCATTAACATATTCAATGGGTCCAGAGTGAGTACATACAATTTTTTTTATCTAAAGTGAAGCACTACATATTTTTCACTTATTGATGCATAAACTATACTGAAATTGTGTCTATGTGCATGACGGACATCTAAATAGCACATTTAAAACTAAAATAAGCACTCTTTACCTTATCACATGCTAATCAAACAGAACATCCACATTGCTACATACAAAGAGACGCTAATTTAAATACAGTGCACTCACAGACTGACTTTATCTGATAATTTTTTTAAATATGTATTTTAATCACATGGAAACAGTTTGATGTTCACTTAATCATAGAGTGTAAGACAATACCACAAAGATACGAGTCAAACCTTAAAAACAAACTGACAACAGCGACACTAGTACACGAGTAGGCCTAGTCGAAAGACAGTTGGGTGGTGGCATCATGCCATCAAATGTCCGTTTTTGCTAAGCATGCATTTGCAATCTGGGGAACGGTACTAAGGGGAATATGTCCATACTCACGAATATCTGTAAAGTGAATCTCCATAGGCCTATGCTGGAGTATGCCTTTATAAGCTTACTAGATTGACTCATACCATGTCCGAACTAATTGGGAGTGAAGCTGGTCCTGATTAGGGAACATTCAGATTAACTGGGAGAATATAGACACATCTTTAGGGAGACAATGTCTGTTAGTTCACTTACATTTGTAAAATTTACTTTATTTTATTTAAGTTTTACCAGCCTTGGTGGTTGTAAAGTCTAAGGCGGCATTCTCACAACTAGACTGCTGATGACGAGATTGAGGTTTGATCTTGGTTGGGTGTACTTAGGGTGGTTTTCCCACTCTTCCTCCTCAGAAATGTAGGTACACTTCTTATAATTCAACTTTCCTCATTTTCTTTACACATTAAAATTATTAGTACATCTAGGTGTATAACCCAAACAGGTAGTAAGACACTGTGCTAAAAAAAACTGAGGTACATTTATAGTATATTTTTTACAGGACTCTAATTATTTTTATTTAAAGGAAAACACATTGTGTTGAATACAGCTTTCAAGTAACTTATTTGATTTTTTTTGGTCCCCGTGTCTCACTATTTGTTAGGGTTATACACACATAAATTAACTACACTAATGTGTTAAAGATGAGGAATGTCAAATTAAAGGGAACTGCACCCTTATCTGCATTGATAAAGGGTAGAATATGATTTGGAAAACCCCTCCAGTACACTGGACTGGGGTTTGAATCCTGATGTCTCCGTCCTCAACATTCTAGAGTATCGCGAGAGCAACATACTTCTAGACCATTTGACTACTAAAGCTGGTTTTTTAAATATTTGATATCAATGTTTCTCACTAATCACTTTTAGTTTTGAGTTAGCTATCAATAAAATATATTTGATTTGAATAAAGAAATATCCCCGCTATTTACCAAAACCTGTGTTCAGACTACTGGTATTTGAAATGTTGGATTTAACTCGACTTTTGTCTT
Source organism: Timema shepardi (assembly GCA_902151425.1). NCBI lineage: Eukaryota > Metazoa > Arthropoda > Insecta > Phasmatodea > Timematidae > Timema > Timema shepardi. The sequence goes on from CABFVX010002471.1 coordinate 12,600, forward strand.
AAGTCAAAAACCCGAAGGTTGGTTCGATTCAATTCATATCCATTCTGTGCTGGGCCTGCACTCAGATATTCAGCTGATCAATGCTGCTTACACCATCTGGTGAAAACCCCATATACCATAAGCATTCAGAAAGTGTGGGGGATCCTCGTTGCCTTACACAGTGAATTTCTTTGATCGAGTGCGGAAGAGCCTACCAATTTTACCAGGAATAACATTTTAATATACCTGCCTAGGTTTTTTTTCACATGCCACAATTAACATGATACTGATGCCTTTACTTCCCCTTCAAGTTGTTATACAAATTTTTATTGCTCAAGGAAAACCTGATATCGGCTGGCTTAAACCCACAGACATTGGGTCCTGAGGTGAGCATTTTACCCCAAGACTACTGACGTTGATAGTTGAATTTTAATCATTTGTAAATGCAGCAATTTTTGAACCAAACCTATGGAATTTATGTTAAGCTTTTTAATTTCTTATGTGATCTGACTATATTCCATTCATGGTAGGAATTGACTTCTGAAAGGCCTTTTTCCCTACCATAAATCTCCTATATAGTAGGATATTGGTAGGAAAAAAGACCTTTCAGAGAGTAATTCCTACCGTGAATGGAATATAGTTTTAAGCACTACCTCATAAAAACTTCATCTAATTATTCTTGAAATGAAAAGATTGTCAGTGTTTGCACTTGCTCATACCTTTTGATTACAAATTAAATTTATCTCAGGGCAGTATATAGTTTTAGTTTACCAGGTAAGCATTTACGAGTGACGAGCTAATATTTTAACAAAAATAGAAACAGCTCGGCTATTTTCCCTTAACCTCACTTAAACGAATATAATACATTTTTTCTTTACAATAATGTTGAAACTTTGACAAATAAAAAAAAAACTTTAGTTTGAAAAACAAGGATCATATTTACACATTTTTATAAAGTATTAAGCCTGGAAAACCTAGAATTTTCAAGAAATCTCACTTTGTGTGGAAAATCAGAGCATCATCAATGAATTTTGGAGTAGCTTGAGGAATTTTTTTGAATATCCAACATTTTTTAAAAAACCTTAGTAAAATTGTTTAAACTATTATCATTGCAGATAATTATTAGGCCTATAAAACAAAAAAAAAATCATTTGATCATTTACTTATTATTTTTTTAGACTTCTATTTGTTTATCATTTTAATATAATTTGAATTTAGCAAAGAAGTGTCTTAACAATTTACATTTGACTTTAACAAAAATAAAGCATATAACAGGTTCGACAGCAGATATTGTTTCTAGAGAATTCAAAGAACTCTCAAAGCTCCCACATGCTATTAATGAGTTGAAATACTACCCGTGTTTTGAAATATGAATCACTATTTCTGGAGAGACATTGTTGGCAACAATCATAGGAATTTTCTTGTGACTATTGTTAAACTGGTTTGCTCCTCTTTCACTGCTAACTTGGAGCATGGATTTTATTTAAATTTGGAGTGCCAAGTCTAAGCAATTAATAATCCTGGAAAATGCCGAAAAGGACTTTGCACCATTGAATTAACAAATCGCAGCTGTGGAACATCTGTCTTAACACTTTTTGTTCAAATATATCGATAAGGAATATTGTATTAGTGGGTTCCCAATGTTATTTTTGTTTTAACTTTTCTAAATGTATTTCAAACATATCTCAAAATTTCAGTGTTTTTCTGATTTGCTAATAAAAAATATTTCAAATATTTTACCATCTCATTTTTTTTACATATGTAATTGAACAAAATTTTTAGTCCATTAATCGCTTTATTTTATCATTTGAAACTCCCTAATGATTCCTTTCTTGAGCGCTCCAACTGTCTTTGCCTCTTCCAAACTCAGGGTGTTTCCCATGAGCCACTACAGTATGGTTATAAGCACACCGATGTTGGGCCTGGATTTTCGCCAAAGTCCGTGAATCTCCTCTTTGGAGAGAGTGCTTCAAAACAATACCAATGACTTACACAGCTGTCTGGTTAGTTTATTTTTTAATTTCCACAATAAATACAGATACAGGGTGTCTGGTACTCTGATCTCATTTAACATATTAAGCCTGACTCATTCAGTACCATGATTTAGGTGTCACAGAGCGACCTCCTCACGCTTTAGATCCATTTTCGAGTCTTTTTGATCCCACACCTTTCTCTCTAGTTCACGAACCAACCCTGGCTGCGCAAAGAACTGTGCCGTGACTAATATTCAACAAGGTAGGAGTGGGGGATATGATTGTGACGCAATGTCATATACTTTCCTTTCTCTTTCCCTCTCTCCAAAAAAAGGATTTGAACTAACCCTGTGAGTTCAGCAGACTCTTAACCACATATTTTACACTAACACTTTTGACACACTATAGATGTATTTTATATTATATATGTGTGTGTGTATAAATAAATCTCTGTTCCATATAGACAATATTAATCATAAGTGTTGATTTAAAAAAAATATATCGTTGTCTATTATTTGTTAAATGTTATTTACAAATTCGGCCTGTGCATATTTCTTTGTTTGTAATATTGTTCCTTTTGCCCTATTTTGTGGCTAAATGCATATAATTGTGCACTATATTCACTATTATATATAATATATTAGATGCCTCTCTCTCTCTCTCTCTCTCTCTCTCTCTATATATATATATATATATATATATTATGTAAAAAATATATATAATTGAATGGGTCTCATTTTCTGACCTTTGCATGTACTCCTGACAAGGTTGGAACTCATCTTCTAATTATTTTTTTTGACCCAATCATTGGGGTAGGCATGTCATGACGACATGGCGTAATTTCGCTCTTCACACCATCTGTGGTTAAGTTAATGATTACTTCTGTTCCCTCCCCTTACAACTAGGACACTGTTTAATTAAGTGTAACAGGAATTTGCAGAGGAAGCATCTTTTTTTTGTTTGTTGTAGCCCCCTCCCTCCTTTTGGTCCATAATGTTGTTTTTTCGCGACCCGCCCTTGAATATTGGATGCACGTGGTTTCCTAACTTTATAGTAAGTAACTATGGATGGGCGTGGTCTTTTGAGGTGAGAATGGCCTAGTTTGATGTGTATTGTTGTAAACCAGTCTATTTTGACTATTGGAACACCACACTTATATATTTTTCCTTTCATAGTGAATGGTCCTTTTTTTATAATTCCTCCATCGAACACACATTTTCTTGGTGGATATGTAGTTTGATTTCCAGTCCCAAGTTTGAAAACAGTCAGTTCCACTCCTGCTCTAAAGAATAACCTTCATGACGCCTAATGAGAGTCTGCATTCTAATGAAATAATAGCTAACTGATTCTTCGGGTTTTTGTTGGTCATTTCTGATTTGGTCGTATACCCCCTCTGCATATTTTATCGAGAAAAAACCGAGCCTAAAACTGTTGACAAAATCACCCTAGTTTGGCCAAATATTGGTGTGATTTCTCATACAATCTCTCCTGGTTCTGATTGGGTGGTAATAAAATCCCCGCCCCTTAAAGCGTAGGCAGCTTTTAGCTCCACCAATCCATCCAGGGACTCCACTGGGCCAGAGTCCTCCTGAAATTTTAAATTTGGTTTATTTTAGCATGTTTAAAGCCAATAAGTTCCTGCTATGGAAATTGTTAGCTCTATACACTTCTTAGGGTAAAGTTTGATCTACTGCTCTATTTGTTTCTAGAGGTGGATTCCCTCTAGGACCTACTGGTTTCTGAAATCACTCCAAGTTGATTTGAATATTACTAGTGTCAGGGGGGTTAACTCCTTCTGCGCTAGGAAAAACGAATGTTTGATCAATAGCAGTGAGGGGTTCAGTACCCTTTCTTGTCTCAGTTAGTTTTCCTAACATATTATATAATTGGTTGCACCTACTCTTGGGCTTGTGGACTAATTCGTTGATCCTGGCATCGTCAGGCTCTATTCTACTCAATCTATGATAAATGTGTCCAAATTTGACTTGAAATTTATTTATTTGCAAAAACAGGGGATCTTTGGATTCAGTAACACACTGCAAAAGCTTGGTAACTCTTCTTTTCCTACAATGGGTAACTCTACGTCAAATGGGGGACACTTTCTTGGCTCAACCAGTGACAACCCTTCTACCATTTCACTTTCTCACAATTTGAAAAGCTTTGATCTCATTCTTTCAGCAAAACCAACGGTAGAGGTCTCATTCCCTCTACCGTTGGTTTTGGCCGTAACCCCCTTATACCTATTTCATATTCGAATTTGTCTGCATCCAAACCTATATCCACGATTCCAATATTAGATTATACAACATCAAGTGTTGGTCTGGTGACAGGACCCGCCTTTCCTTCCACAAAAATTACCATACTTGTGAACCTAGCCACAATAGTTATCCTATTAGATTCTTTCACATAACAAACATGTTCATCCCTGGATCAATTTTGAAAGTCCTGATAATCACAGTAACTATTTAACTAAATTACAATTGTTCCTGTTTCAAGTGAATCTCAGACCATTAGCTTATTACTTGGCTTATAGATGGAGGACGGTGGTTAAATAAAAAAATAACTTGCTAGCAAAATATTTTTGTTGGGGCAAGGCTTTCTATTTCTGAACCAATATATGAACTATATTATGTAATTACTTGTATACTTATATAAATAGAGAATTTATTTTACAATGAGTAAATTAGAATATTAATTAGTGAGCTTCAAAATTATGTTATGACATGAAAAACTAAAATTTTACTTGTCCATGTCGATTATTTAACTATTCATTGATTTGGCACTGACTTAAGTATACATAGTTTAATGTAGTTTTATGTTCTTTGTTGAATATACAGCTTCCAGTATAAACACTTCCACTCCAAATGAATGTCCTATGCCAAAAACTATTCCAAGCTGTGAGCAAAACATTTCAAACTACCACATTTCAAAGTAAGTTTCTTTATTAATTATATTTTAGGCTAGTTACTGTATTTAAATATAGTTTCAAAACTTGTGAAGTGTTTTATTATAATTGTATTTTAACAATTTGTGCCCTTAATGTCAAAACGCCATTAAAGGTTCTCATCTTGTATTCATATACCAATGTATACCAATTGTTATGGCTCTTTCAACAGCTATTGTGCACTTTCCCGCATATTTATTTGGTAAACCGTCCCATATCACCTCCCGATTAACTTGGGGGAAAATGTTCATGTCATTATTACAGAACCTCCTGCATGGTTTATTTGGCCAAAATTAAAAAAGAGCTGATTAGATTTGTGTGAACACCTGTTGCGGCAACAAATAACCTTGAACACATGTTTTATAGTCTAATCAAAATTAATAAATCGATTGGGAAATGAAAAGGCAACTGAGTCAACATTCTCGTTAAAATACTTGAACAAAGATTCATGCTGTAAAAAACAACTTAGAATGGGTTTGGCCTTAGTCGGGGGGAGTGGAAGTTGAAAGCCAAAATGTTAGTTTCACTAACTTTTTTAAAACCAAGATGAACATTATGAAACATTTTAGACTGAGACATTGAGTGAAGACCGAAAATCTTTCTCTTTTGTATTCTTTATCTAGCATTAATATTAATATATGTTCAGCACATTCTCTAAAATTGATCAACTTTTTTTTTATCTCTTCACTTTTGTATTTATAACTTGTACTTAATGTTTTAATAACATTGAAAACAGAATTGTAGCTTAAAATGCCCTAATTTAGTTGCCTTTATTAAAATCAGTAAATCAATTTTATTTATACAAAATAATATAAATATAAGTAATTATTGAAATGTATATGACTTTCTCTTTACATACAATTTATCTACACAAACATTTACATTTTGTGTGTGTGTATGTTTGTATGTATTGTTTTGAAAAAAATTATTATATATATATATATATATATCAAAACCTTGATAAATCAATAAATATATATGATATTTTGATATCATGTTTTAAATTCACTTTATAAAAAACACTAAGCTACCATTGGAACGAGTACAGTAAGCAACGGCACAGGTGCTCTTGTTTGAAAACAGAGCCGGCTCAAGTAAAGGTTTGCCAACAATAGGGAACAACGAGTTAACACAAAATGAGGGGGTATTAAAGCCAGAGAAAGCTGAATGACAGACAGCAAGCATGGGGAGAGGGGAGATTGAGGGACCGTAGGAGTGAGAGCACCCGGCAAAGCGGCAGTTGGAGTTTTTGAGTTATTACTCAAATATAATGCGCGCTCTAGTTTTGTAGACAAAATTTGCCTAAGAAGGTTTTGCATTAAATGAGAGTAAATACTGTATGCAGATAGCACATATGAGTAGTATAACACTATAGAAAACACCTTGGTGTCATCAAGCCCCGCCGAATGAGCGGCCGCTATATTTTGGCGAAGATGACCCCGACTTCTGTAGATAGAGAGTGTGACCAGCACAACAAACCCAATCTTATTTGCAATTGAAAATAAAAAAAGTCAGCTCCTGGTACATATTGACTCCTATTTCCTTTGGTTTTCCTCAGACCTAAAGATGGTGAAACGCCAAAACATGTAGTCATCCAAGACCATTGATGATTTATCATCACATATAATGAGAAGGGATCAAAATCAATGTCAAACGTTTTATTACAAACTAACATCACTTTGTTTATACTTTATATTTAACAATTTTTAAAACTTTTACAAAATTCCCCTACCAAATTCTTTCTTATTTTGAATACTGTTTCTTTCAATAATTTTCTAGATTTCTATTGTCAACTGCATTTTAAATAACTAATATTAATATGTTAACCATCAAATTCAAACATTAGTTATTATTCTTTATTAATTCTTGTTTCTTATATTGCCCCAATAATTAATCAAACTTTATTTAACAACTCATATTAACCTTAAATTCAATATATTGATAATTTCCACACAATTGTTATATGTTACACAAACCTACATGTCAACTTTCAACAGTTGTCTATTTTTATAATTTTTGTTTCAAAATGCAAACCTCATATGTTTTATTATAAATTTCTATCCCTTTGACTAATTTATCTACAATTGGTATAATATTATTTGTTAAACTATTCAAATTTATTCAACCTTATATATAATCTAATCTTTTAACGTAAAGTTTTTTTGCAAAAATATCAAGTTATTTCCAAATTTAACATAAGTTTCGTTCCTTACTATATTTGCCATATCTTATTTAACTTACTCACACTTCACTTCTATGGGTATTAAGAGTAAATAATAATATTTAGCACCACGTCTTACTACCCGCTCGGGTTATACACTGTAAGTACTAATTACGCTAATGGATTAGGAATTGTGAAGGTTGAATTAGAGGAAGTGAACCCGCATTTGTGTGGAGAGAAAGTGGAAAACCATTTAGGAAAAACCACCCCCAGTTCATCCGACCGAGATTCGAACCTAGATCTCCTCGTCCTCAGCAGTCGAGCTCAACACGACAAGCGCGTTAGTCAACTACGCCTCCGAGGCGGGTAAGAGTAAATACCAACCCTTATATTTCACTTATTAACACGTTAACATTTCTGGTTACTAGAGTCTAAAACAGTTTGACACTTGTATCTTACTTGATAATGCTTCTCTTAAGGCTATAACTGATATTCAAACTTTGCATATTATCTTATGCAGCCCAGCAGATGTTTGGAATGGCCTCGCTCGCACAAATGCATCGTAGTGGACCTCATTTCAAGACGAGACCCCCAAGGCAGCCACTAGGTGGCAAGCCCTTTGCCAAAGGTGTGGTTCTCAAGACTCTAATCAAAAAGCCCAAAAAACCCAATTCAGCCAACCGCAAGTGTGTGCTGGTTCGGTTAAGCACGGGGAAGGAGATGGTGGCATATGTGCCAGGGATAGGGCACAACCTCCAGGAACACAATATTGTGTTGTGCAGAGTGGGGAGAAGTCAGGATCTACCAGGTAAACATGATAACATACAGGTACTTAGCTTCTGGCACTTAATTTAAACACACATACTTTTAATATGATATCCTTAGCGGGGACCAAAGGTTCATGGAGAAAAAACTCTAGAAATTGGATGACCTTTCTTTTTAAATAGGTAATTTTAACTTCTAAAAAGATTGTAAATGATTTTTATCAAATGTGTCTCTTTATACTTGTTGAAAATGTTGTGATTTAGCCTCACTAAAGTTGAGTACAATTTGTTCAACTTATTACCACTGAAAGAGGGTTCAAGCTGCTATAAAATCAGGATTAATAAACACCTGGAAAAGTCGGTAAGAAGTCAAGTAGATTTTACAAAGTCACTGGAATCTGCAGTTATTCTTTGCGGTATATTTCAAAATACAAATTATAATAACATAATACAGTGCAAGCTATTAGATTTGCATCCAATCTGTTCTTCCTTGCGAAGAGCACCTACTGGCATATTTGTCTTTCACCTCTTGACTTATCGCATAATTTAACTGGGCCATGTGAACCACCAGATTTTACTACTTAATTCCAAATTTGAATATTCTTATGCATAAGTTTAGTAAGCCAAATATATTTGCCACCTCACTATTTAATTTTTTTTATATATTTGCTACAGGGTATAGCTCTACCTCCATATCTCACTCCTTCCTCCCACCCTCATTCCATCATTCAATCTCTCCCTCCCTCCATGTATATTTACTATATTTTATCAGACCAAATGTATTATCAATATAACTTACTAAGCATAATATTTTTATACACTAAAAATCAAGAATGTCAATATACTTGAATTTATTTCCTAGATGTTTGAAACTTGCATGGTGTATGGTGAAGTGTAATTTTCAACCAACAAGTATCTTGTCGATAAACTTGCTTTGTGTGGAAAGCTTCGAAATATTATGGAAGATAACAAGAAAAGGCATACCTCATACTCTGCCAAATTATTTCACATCTTTATTTTTACTCTTGTCTACAAAATAATTTCCATTGTCTAAATCACAAAATATCTGTGTCATTTCTTCGTCAGCTAGAAACTTCTCTAAAGGACTTCAAATCTTTACAAACATTTCATTTCTGTAGCGCACAGTTTTTATTGTTTTCAGTGTAACCAATCCTTTTTTACAAAACCTGTTGTATTGTTTGAAAACAATAACGAAGATTCCATTTTTAATCTTATATTTTCAAAGTGAACACACAGTTATGTGGTTTCATTTCTCAGAGAGACATGTTCTGTTTTCAATTTTATGAATCAAATAAAACCAGTTTTGCTATTGTGTGTAGCTTGTATGTGTCTCCTATTATTCCTAATATTCCATCATTAATTGATTGGATATGAGATAGCCTATATTGGTCTTGAATAGGTACTCTAGCAAAAATAAAACAACTCTTTGTTAAAGTCTGTTCAGCGTAGGAATTGTTTTCTGAAAGGTCTTTTTCCCTACCAGAAATCTATTATATAGTAGGATATTGGTAGGAAAAAAGACCTTTCAGAGAGTAATTTCTTCCGTGAATGGAGTCTAGTAATTAAATACATGCTATCCAAGTTTTGTATAGAGACAGAGATAAAGATAAAGAAAGAAAGAATAACTTAAGGTTGAGTTAGAATTGACAGGAATGACAACTTTTACTTTTAATTGATTACAATTCAATAAAGTACTCATCCATGGTAAATCTTGTTACATGGGTAATATTATTCTAAAAATGTACACTTAAAAAATTATACATTTCCTTTTGCCCAGAATAAATGTTATGATTTAGACAACATTCCATATTTCTCTGACACACAACATTGAATATGTAAAATATGCTAAATATCAGTTCAATCACTGTTGCTATAATTTATTTGATAGATACTAATTTAATTTTTAATAAACCCCACCAACTATTTGTTCAATAAGTGACTATCTTAAAACTATAAAATTTCTAACTTTGATTATATTTTATAAAAACTAGAGATATTTTGAGCTTTTTATAGCACTGTGTCTTAAATAAAATAGTGTTTTCATTTGTCTTCAGTAAAATATATCTTATGCTTGATCTAATGTACCTTTATTTTGATCTATTTTTGTTTCTCAAGGTGTTAAAATCAGGTGTGTAAGAGGCAAATATGACCTTCCACATGTTATAAAGAAGTAGAAAGCAATAGTGAATATGAACTGATTTCATTCAAACTGACAACAGATACTTTCTTCATTGTTGTTGGACAAACATTAGTTGAAATACAGTTTTACTGATATTATTAAGATACAATAACTACAACACAGATGTATCATCAAATTTACCAACAAGAAGATAAAACCAAGAGCTACACTGTACTAATCTTTAGAATGTGTTTAATAAAGATATTGATGTTAGTTATTTAAAACTATTTCATATTTTTAATTGGTTTTTAAAATGTGTTCACTTTTGTTTCTTTAAACTTATCTTGTATATGTTCTTGCCTAATATCAGTATCTATCAACAATATCATAAATGAAATAATATACAATTACTTAGCTATGGCATTAGGAACTAGAACACTGTTACAGAAAAATTGAGAAAAGAGAAACATCTTTGTCCAACAAAAAGCATAATAATAAAATTCATTTTCTAAGACTCGAATTAAAAAGTTTATATATTTACTGATAGCTCAGAAATCGATTTTATAAAAATATATTTCAAATGAAAGATTTTTATCTTTAATAATACTAGAACTTTACAATGATAAGTTATTTCGTATCTCAAATATCTGCAGAGTAATTATGAAAATTGGAAAATTCCCTATATGTAAAGTAATAATAATAATATTTAGCACCGCGTATTACTACCCGTTCGGGTTATACGCTTTAAGTACTAATTACTCTAATGAATTAGGAATTGGGAAGGTTGAATTAGAGGAAGTGAACCCGCATTTGTGTGGAGGGAGAGTGGAAAACCATTTAGGAAAAAACCACCCTCAGTTCACCCGACCGAGATTCGAACCTTGATCTCCCTGTCCTCAGCAGTCGAGCAGCTCAACACGACTAATGTGTTAGCCAACTACACCACCGAGGCGGGTTATATGTAAAGTACCCTCAAAGTTATTTTTATAAGAAAATGAGAGTTGCCATCTTGTTTGTAGTGTTGGACAATGTCTAAATGTAAAATTTAATTAAAATCATCAGAGCGATTTTTTCTCTTTTTGCCCTTCAGTAAACTACCCTTAAATTAAGGGTTATATATCTAATTCCAAAAACCCCTCAGGGTTATGAAAACCCTATGTACCAAGTTTTAGCTCAATCAGTGAAATCGTTTCGGCTCCAGTCCGGGGTACAGACACACGGCATTGCGTAAACCACTTTTCAAGGGACCATGAAACATCGACATCTATCAAAATTTCTGGTTCACTTTTTTTTGACAATCATGATATTTTCTCTCCGATGTATTGAGAGAAAGTATAATGGTGTTATGTTTATCTTAAAGTAAACATAAAATCAAAGTATTTAGTGGTAGAGAATTTCTTTAGGTTTGTCCTTTCTTTTATAATAGAAGTCAAATGAATCAATCTATAGTTAGTGATGTGAATACAAGAACCAAATCAAGAATACAAGATGCCCAAGAAGGCACTTGGTCAAGGGTGAATTTATGTGAAATTCTACCATTAATGTTTTAAAAATTAAATTGCCATAGCAAAGTATGGACGAGAATACAATCCGAAGTCCTAAAAGTTGTTGAACTTTGTTATAATAATATCTGTTAAAGATTTTTCATTCCAAACAGCAACCAATTTATATAAACCACATTAAACCTGTAAGATTCAGTTCACTGGAATTCCAAGTCACTCTAGTGCAGTCAAGCTTGAAGCATACTTGGCATATCGCAGGGTTAAAATACACTCAGCTTAAGTAAATGAAAATATATTAAACTTAAAAAGGCTAAGTAATTTTAATGAACTATATATAATAGGTCCAAAATGATTGTGTAGGTAGTGTGTATAGTTTTGGACAAACCTGAATAACTTTAGGTCCACCAGAGGATATCCTGAAACCTGCTAGATACTTTTCTTTGCATCTTAGATTGAAATATACAATGACCAAAAATATGTTATTGTAAAGTTTCACTTGAATAATTTAAAACTAGTGATCATTTACACCGTCAATGTCCCAACCATCATTGGGAAAACAACGGAGTGATGGTACTTGTTGTAGAGCTTTGAGGTAAACAAATACATTAAAGCTGAATCGTCAACTGATGGTCAGTTGGAAATTATTTTGAATACAACCACCAAAAATATCATCCATGGTTGTGAGTAACATACTGCTTACAAATTTTATAATATTTCTCATTAACGCTTACTTTGATGAGAATAATTTTAAAAGTTAAAATCTGTTTATCTTACCTTATTTTATGTAGAATGAAGCATTATTTGAAAACATAAGTCATTGCATTTAATTTCGTCAAGCTCCTCCTCCACAGGCTTATAAGACAAGTGTTATACAGTAAATAGATCAGTGGTAAGGACATGATATAGTAGCAAAACATTAAACACAGACTTATTATGAAATGTGCAGGTTTAGTCTATGAGAATACTTAGTTCATTGACTTAAAGGAAACTTTCTATCAGTGGCGTGCGGTGACTTTTCTCAAAGAGGACTAGGTTTGAAGACACCTTTCATTATGGGGTTAAAGAGGAATACTCTCCATATAATGTACAATATGTTAACTTAGCAAATACACTTTTACAGGCCATAGGGTAGGCAATTTATCTCCCTTCAACCGATTCACAATATTTAGACATGGAATAAACAAACAAATACATAAATAAAACCAAAACATGGAAAAAAATAAACACATACATAATTACATGTATAGTCTTTCATTTTTGTTTTAGCAGAAATGTCTGGAGTTGGTCCACGTTTCGTTATTACTTGCTGCTTTTCTTCAAAAGACCCGCCTCGGTGGTGTAGTTGGCTAACGCGCATGTCGTTTTGAGCTCGACTGCTGAGGACGGGGAGATCGAGGTTCGAATCTCGGTCAGGTGAACTGGGGGTGGTTTTTCCTAAATGGTTTTCCACTCTCCCTCCACGCAAATGCGGGTTCACTTCCTCTAATTCAACCTTCCCAATTCCTAATCCAATAGATTAATTAGTACTTAAAGCGTATAACCCGAACGGGTAGTAAGACACGTTGCTAAATATATATTCTTCAAAAGTGAGGGCTCCAAACAAAACTGCGAATAATTGGTCGAGAGCACAGCATTGAGAAAGGCACTGCTACATCCCACTGAACTACCTTCACTATCCCTACTACTTGTCTCAGGTCCCTTCCCCAAGCTTCGTTGTGAGGGAACAGTTTTCAAATCCGAGTCCCCTTCCATAGTTCACAATTTCAAACACTGTCAAACTAAATTGACAATCGAACACTTTAACACTTCACAAGATCTCTTTCATCAATGGGAACAATTACATAAGCTTAACAACCACAACACTACCACTTATAAGAAGCAAACCAAAATTACATTTATCTGTGACAGAACGCCAAGTGTTAGCATATATCTTATTATAGAGACGGACTAGGCTGGTTTCACATAGTCCTCTCCCTGGTAAGAGCCGATAAGACTCGAGCGCTTCCGATGTTAGTTAGGAGAGGGGAAGGGGTCCGCGCAAGCAGCGGGAATATCATTGAGTATTGTGACAGCGCTTCTGATGTTAGTGTGTTGTCATTGTAGAGAGGGAATAGGGTGTGGGGGCAGCGCCCAAATAGCTAGAATATCGTTGAGTATTGTGACGCAAATTGTAACTAAGATAGATTTTACTTTATGCTTTTATTTCCGGTTAAAATTTAACTTAAAATAAATAAACTAGAAATGTCTGGGGACTAGCCTAGTCCTACTAGTCCATTGACGGCACTGCTTTCTATTGTATAATTTATCAATTTATTACTAAGAAATATAAGGCTGGTTTTCCCAATAAAATATATAAATTTAGATTTAAGTTTATTAATAAAATTTCCATTTCAATTAACTATTCCAAAATTACATTTATGTCAATTTGTAAATCCATACAATAAGCAAATTAATTGGTTTTCTGAAATATTGTGTGGTCATCAGAAGGAGGAAGGGGAAACTAAAAAAAACATGGAGTCTATGTATTAACACATGTCATTGGTAAACATATTGAAAAGAAGAAGGGGGCAGAAATTTAAAAAAATTGAGAGAATAGTAATATGCTGGCATAAATTAAAAAACTTACTGTGATTAAAATAAATTGCATTAATTTGACTGTGAGTAAAGATGTGAGGGGCCTTGTGTCAGTATTTACCTGCTTCACTGTCTGCATGGTCTGACTCGCTACTCTCATGTTGGACTAGATTGGGGAGACTGGGATTTGATCCTGGTCAGGTGCAAAGAGGGTGGTTTTCCACTCTCCATGCAAATGCAGTTGAACTTCCTCTAAATTATACCTTCCTAATCCCAAACCCATTAGTGTAGTTAGTACATAGGCATATAACCAGAATGGGTAGTAAGACACAGTGCTAAAAAAATTACAGTATTTGAAAAAAAATCAAACTAACCAAAATACATTTTATGCTGTATCATAAATTGTTTTTCAAATACTTTTGGAAAAAGGTACTTAAGGGATATATATATATAAAAGTGGTCAAAAATCCATGTTTGTAAAATACAATATATACATATATTGTATTTTACAAACATGGATTTTTGACCACTTTTTATTTGTAAGTATAGTGAGGATAAAGTTTCCCTAAACAAACAAGTTTTAAACATATGCTCACATACAGGCTTGTTCAATTGTTTCCTGACATGAGGGAAGGTGTAAAGCTGACTACACACATTTTTGCCTATATACCTATATTAATAAATTATTCAGCGTAAGTCATTGTAGGTAAAGCCTTCTTTCCTCCGAGGGGGAAAAAAATTTGGATATGGCTATGTTGTTGTTTTTACTACTATTTCTTACCCCCTGCTCAAGCTATACACATATATGATGATTACTCTGTCATTTGGCAGTAACAATTTTCGTGTAAATTCATCACTTATAAGGGGTCAAACTAGCTTTTTTTAAATCCCCTTTTCTGTACCATTGTTAAGGTAAAGTAATTAATGTATGGGCCTAAAATTTAGTATAATTAGATATTTATATGAGGTGCACACATTGGATTACTTTATTATTATATTATCATGATTATTATTATACTATTACCAGTATCATTATTGTCATTATCATCAGCATTTTTCATTATTTATCATCATTACTATAATAATTTATTATCATTATCATCATAACTATCATTATTGTTATTGCTGTTATTATAGATAACTCCTTAAAACTGTCTAATACATTTTCTATTGTCAAATGACCTTAATTTTGTATTAGTAAGGTTGTAAATGTATCTATAATACAAGGACATATTAGTTTCAATAATATAGCAATTCGTAAGTGATAATAAATAATAATACAAAGAATGGAAGTAATAATAAAACTCATTAATTATATATACATTATTATTGTACCATTAAATTCAAGGTTTAATGGGAAGTATATGCTAAAATGATCAGTGAATGCATAAAAGCATTTAATTCAAAATATTTATTTTTTATTTTCCTATGCCAATCAATATTTTTGGTGGTGCTACATCGATTGACGATGAGAGTAACTAAGTCACACTCTTTTTTTATGGTAATAATGATTGTGTTTTGTACAAATTGTACAGAAACACACTAATTCATTGACTTAATTCCTTTCACCACCACTTTGCCCAAAAGCTTGTGTAGCGAGCATTGATGTCACATGTTGTGCTATTTTCATCTTGCAGCTCAACATAGTTTAAAGCTATAGTGTGGAATCAAGAATACATTGCAGTTTTCGCAACTTTGATTTATAAATATTGATGTATTTGTGTCTTTATTTTATGAATTTTTTTTCTGATTATTTTTTTGGGTGTTAATTTGTTATTGTTATAGGAGTAGAATATTTTTGGCATGTTTGAGGAACTAAATACCAAAATTAAAAGTCCTCATATTTTTGATACTGTAAAATGAGTGACACAGCTAGAACTTGACATCCACAAACGCAGAAGGACAAAGCTTACAACTGTATTAAAGAAGTTGAGAAGGGCAAGGAATATAAACGTATTAGAGCTACTATTCTACTACAGTATATGTAAAATTAGCCACTTCCTAATATTACAATTCAAGACATGAGACAATTATGGGTTAGCTGCTTTTGTACGCATGGCTAGGAATCTAGTCATTCAGCCACTTATCTCTTATGAAGGGGAAGCAAAAAAGGATTAAAAGAAGTGTTCCATTTTTCTTTGTTTGACTATGTAATAAATATTATATCCAAAAAAAGTGAGTAAAATTTACTTCTGCTTAGATGGTGCTCTTTGTCAAACCAGCAAGCCCACCTTTATCAGTTATTGTATGCCCCTTAATTCTACTGGAAGAGTTAAGAAGTTATTCCACTAGTTTCCAGAAAGGTACCATTCATATCTTACAGGTTATCCTGATTTTTGAGTTTAAAAAAATTTGATTGCATATACATCCTTAAAAAATATGTGAAATCAATTTCAGACAGTAAAATTGGTTGATAAAATGGAAATAATTAATTTTGATTAATGTTGGCCTAAGTATTAAAACTGACATCCCAGGAATGTCCCTCAAGAATAGAAGCAATCTTTCACACCTACTTTTTTAAGTAATTCAGATATTAAAATACAATCGTGCAGGTGTAGAAACCTTGGCATACATGAGTAGTCGTGTCACACAACATTTTGTCACTGATGACTTCTCAAGCTTAGCCTAGTTAACAAGTACTTGTCATACTTATCATCGACTGTTTCCAGCCTGTGGCCGGGTCATTTTAGTTAAATGCCTCCATCCTCTTCTATCCTTCCACCATTATTATCCTCTCACTTACACACATTCAGTAATCTGATCCTCTCATCATTTTCTTGGCCTCTCTTGTGATCTTTTTCTTACATAATTTCTATCATTTTCTTTGGCATCCTCTTTTTTTCCATTCTCTTTACATGACCATACCATATCGGTCTTGCTTCCTCCACTATCTCATACACTGCCTGTACCCCCGATCTTCCCCGAATAACTCCATTCCTAACATTGTTTCTCCTCGTGATAGCCAACATGCTGGTCACAAACTTCATTACCATGTCCTCCACTTTCCTGGTCTCTCTTACATTCATTGTTCATGTTTCTGCCGCATATGAGAAAATGGGTACAAAGTATACCCTGTACATAACTTCATACACTCCAAGGACACTTCTCTTCTCCATATCAGGTCTCTTAAATACCTAAATAAATCCTCTCTGTTTCCACCCTTGGCCTCAATCATGCTAGCACAAGTAAAAGAAACAATAAAAACACTACCCGCCTCAGTGGCCTAGTTGGCCAATGTGCTAGTTTTGTCGAGGACGAGGAGATCGAGGTTTGAATCTTGCTCTCGTGAACTGGGGGTGGTTTTCCCTAAAATGTTTTACACTCTCTCTCTACACAAATGAGGGTTCACTTCCTCTAAACTCAACATTTAGCATAGTTAGTATTTAAGTGTATAACCCGAATGGGTAGTAAATAAATAAAAACATTGGATGACATAGCTAAGAGTTATACAATGTTGGTAATGCTGAAGATTTAAAAGGTTTTTATGACAAACTGTAGGTTTGGCCAACAAATGCAACATACCGGCTTAGGCGGCAGCATAGTTTAAGGTGCTACTCTCTCAGTAGACTAGATTGCTTATGATAAGGAGATTGAAGTTTGAAGCTCAGTCACCTGTGCTAAATGCGGGTACCCTTCCTATAAATATAACCTTCCTAATCCCTAAAACCATTAGCGTAGTTAGTACATAAGCGTGTAACCTGAACGGGTAGTAAGATGTGGTGCTATAAATAATTAGCTGCCACTGCTGATGAAAGCCAAAAATAAAGTAAAATTGTAATAATATAAAAATAAATTCAATTGAACATGTTATCAATATATGGCACTGAAAATTAGTGCAGACGTTCTTCCTTTGATTTATTACAATGAAATGCCATAAAGTAGGTCCCGGCCGATTTTTTTTTTTTAATATATATATAGCTATGAAACTGTGTCGGAAAAATAATTCCACCAGGAAAGCTAAAGAAAGGGGGGATGGGGAGAGTGAGGAAGAGTTGCAAGGAAAGTCCACTGGTGCTCTTTGAAGGAGCGTCGAGTTGAGGAAAACGTTGCTCTTTTCCAACCACATGTGTTCAACGAATAAGACGCAATGCCGGCGCTCCCGGAACGACTCGCCAGGGCATGGTGTTTGTATCCGGCAACATCTGTCCAGGGTGAGTCAATATTGGTTACATTTAATGGAATAGATTAGTTCTAATTCTCTTGCTTTGAAGTCTTTATAGACTACTTGATTGATGATGTCATTATATATAAAGAACATGCTACACTTGGCTTGTCTTGGGACATCAATATGTATTTCAAAAATAGTCCCAGCAATGGTTATAGCTTTCTGCAAGATCTTATTAAACTCACTTTTATTCCTGTCGCTAATGTGATCTTTTAGCGTATGCAGAACAGTGATTGAAAATGGCCGCTCCATTTCTGATGGTTCTTTAAGACTTGTAGCTATCGCAGGGAGAAGCTCGACAAAAATATTTACAGTGACCTGGCATTCAATAAACTGTGTTTCGCAGGCCCCCAGGACTTATTTTTATTAAAAGGTTTTCTGCTTGAGCAGTGTGCCTAAACAATTGAGTTACCTCTTTTAACACTCCAAGACTGTTTGATATTGAAGGCACTTTAAGAGATTCAGTGAGGACTAAATTCAGCCAATGACTTGAGCAATGAAGATACACCACTTTTGGATGGTGGCGGAACATTATTATTTGAACAGTATTTTTACACCTACTCAGTGTGGAATCTCCATCATATTCTTGACCAATTTTTCTAGGTCAATGCCTATTAACTGCAGGTGTCCAAAATTATTTCAGCCACATTCTTTGTAAATAAATCTGTTAGTGGGAAAAAGGTTATGGCATCTTCTCTCAGGAAAGGATGGTCTTAATTTGTTATGTATCTCATACAGAGCGAGAACCGCTCCTGACCAGATGCATGGGTTTCATCTCCAATACTAGATAAACACTTTGCATCGTTGATATTTTGGGTAATTTTTCTTGACTTAGCTTCCCACAAACACTATAGTGTCATTTTGAATTTCTGGGCTGAAGTAGGATGCATTCCTGGTGCCATCAAGTATGTGGGTCTTTAGTTGTTTTTTTTATCAAAGTTTGCTCGGTACTTGAACTTTCCATCCTTTTTTCTCAGGTATTTAAAGAGTGAAAGGGTCACTGTCATTATCCCTTCAGAAGAGCAGCTCATTTTTGTCACAAAATATGATCAATAAAATAGATACTCTATTCTCCTTTCTTTTTCTCTTACTATCCATATACTAGTCAGGTCCTCTATTTTACCTGAAGTTATTTTCAAAACAATATTAGCAGAAACTACCTCTAACTTATGATAACTTCCTTTTGAGTGGTCCTGAAACTTTTCCACTTTGTCCTTCCACTTTACAAACGGTTGGTCTACCAATAAAGCCGTCCATATTGACAGGTCACCTTTCCATGCACATTCACATGCCATAAAACGCAATACTTACAATAAGCCTCATCCTTTAACTTTGAGTAAGCTACCCATTCATTCCCATCTTTGAAACCAACCATTTTGAAAACTTAAATTTTTCTTTTGAAACTGACTTACAGGAAACTTTAATGATGCTTCTGACATGAAGAGTGCCTTTAATACATTGCGTTTGTTTTCCTCCGTGGCTTTGACTGGTATAGGTGGTTGAAAGGTATTTTCAGAAATCAATCCTATATTAACTTGAGAAAGACTTACTTGTATAGTTACAGTTTTGTCGGTATCTTGTTAAATAGGTTTAGGGGGTGTGAAATTTAAGAAAGATGCTGGCCTGCTTCTTTTTGCGTGATCAAGACCTGGTTTCGTTGAGGCTCAATAATTTTACTTAGTCTGGAAACTGATGAGTATGGATGAGGGCTGACTACTCAGAGATGTTTCTTTATTTACTGGACTCTAAAATATGAAAGAGAAAAGATTTAATTGAAAAATTTCTTTAGTGAATTTTTAACTTTGAATAAAGTTAGATTTAAATTAAAAAAAGAGCACAGTAAGTTTACCTTAACCCCTCAATTTACGGTCAAGGGATTAATAAGCTTGAAACATATTAAACAATTATTACTAAGTAATATTAAAACTTAGCCTTGTAGTAAGAGAAGAATCAGATTAGGTTTTCCTTTTCTTCCGTGTCACGAACTAGTCCATTTTGTCCAGCAAAGTGTTGTGTGCAGCGCGAGTCCACTAATGATGTTCGCAAGGAAGGAAGTGGAGAAGGGTAGGATAAGGTTCTAGACCTGGCAACACTGCAGGTGTCTATGAATAGACTACAAAGAAACAACACTATCATTTCATTTATTTGTGGATGAGTCACGGATGCAACAGACTCCAGTTCTGTTGTAATAAGGGGCATAAATATATGATAAGGAGGAAAAGGGGAGGAAGTTACCACAGTAGACCTAAGAATAACAATTTTTTTGGAAATGGATTCACTTAATCCCTTTATTACTTTCTTTTGGTACATCACCATTAAGCTGGGTTTTTTTAATCTGAATTTTTAAATTTTCTCCTTTCTTTTCATTAATTTTTTTCCCTTCGCTGGAGGAGGGGATTCCGATCTCCCACTTCCCCTTGTAGCTACTTGCTTGGTTTAATGAGGTTAGCTAGTTTCTATTATTGTACCTATGTACAATTTAGATGTTACCTATCATTGTTTATACCTTTAATCAAGTTTGGGTGATTTAAAATTTCCCAAGAGTATTACACCAGAATTATAGATACTTGTCCAGCGCCTTTAAGTTAAAATGTAAAGTAGTTAATAAATTTCTCAACTGTTTGACTAGGAAAATATTAATGACCAACATTAATAATGATTTTTAGTCATCAAGAGAAGGAAACTAATCAAATCACCTTTAAGAGTATTTTATAAATAATATTTTCTTATTACTCAGTAAATAGTGTGAACAAAGGATGTTAAGACTCATCGTGTCATCAGGTAGTTTATCTTGTTTATAAATATTATAGCTAAGAGAGAAGTAATTTGGTTGAGTGTACTTAGTGTTCTTTTTTCTTAATGATTTCCCACAGCCACCACATAAATTCAGTAACATTTTTTCTAAATTCTACTCACCTTATCCTTACCTGAATTGTGCACATATATGGATAGCCTGAACTGCTAGTAAAAATATATATTTGTAACAAAAATGGAAAGCAATTTTCATTAAAATAATCATGAGAAAAACCAAACAAAGAATAGATAATTAATTAATTATTCATACATACAAATTTCATTCGCTTTGGTTTGAAGACCTAGAACATTTTGAAAATGTAATAATACATATTACTTTGTGTTCAGTTCAAGAAGGAGCTAAGTGTTTTAGTCACTCTCTTTGCATAGTCTCGACTGGGGTACCTGCTAATTTTGATTCCCTGAATGTGATGGTTTGTTGCAATTTGAGTTTACAAAGGAAAAGTCTCAATAAAGGTATCTTCAATAATAAGATGCTTAGGCAGAAGTAAGCTATCATAAAATGTTACAATAAAACAATCTGGAGGACAAATGGCTTTGCTTTTGCAATTGTATTAAGACAAAATCTAATGCATAGTATTCAGATGCTATATGTTAATACGCAGATGATATCTATGATTTTTCAACATAAGTTGAAGTATGTTGATGCCATGATTGTTATTATCTTTAAATGCTTTTTAAATTTATGCCTCTTTTCTATCCCTCAGTACACATCTGGTATGCAAGTTCTACATTTTAACTACACCAATGATTTAGAAGAATATATATATATATATATATT
>CABFVX010002471.1:34582-49581 GCA_902151425.1 Timema shepardi
TATGAAATCTACATGTATTTGCATTTAGGGAGGGCAGGAAACAATTTAGGATAAAACACCTACAACATATGTGGCAGAATTTGAACCCTGAACAAAACATGCCAGATTTAGTCTGTGTGTCCATCAATTAGTTTTGTAATGTGTGTAGGGCCTATATGTTTATATTAGGGGAATAAGAGGCGAAAATTGACACTATACATTTTGGTATATATATCTCCGGTTTTTTTCTCTTCCTTTTTCTACTTATAACAAGAGTTTGCAATGAAGAGTGAAACTTCTTTCTTAGGCCTATATCACTTTTTCTTTAAAATTTCATACGATTGTTTTAAGCCCAATGTTTGCCAGAAATATTTTTGCTAATGATGCAGTATGATTAAAAAATTTACCAAGGCTAGAAACATGTATACAATTATTCGACTTGTAGCTCAGTATGTTTTGAAGGGGGCCCCTTTGATTATTCACCAGTGATTCAACTTTTTTCTGTCTTCAATTAACTATGCTTTATTTAACTGGATACAAGTATTTACATTTTGTGATAACATTAATGCACATTTATCTTATGGATGCAAATTATATGAAAATTAAATTAAAGCTAAAACCTCTAATTTATCTAGTCTCCCTCTTTTTGAGAGAACATTTGACCACACACCATAAAAAAGGTGGAGTTAAATCTAATATGGCAGGCAAGTATTTATTATAATACATTTTAAAGTATGATTACTAATTTTAATTTCCTAAAAGTTATTTAAAAGAGTTAGTAACCTTGTT
Source organism: Timema shepardi (assembly GCA_902151425.1). NCBI lineage: Eukaryota > Metazoa > Arthropoda > Insecta > Phasmatodea > Timematidae > Timema > Timema shepardi. The sequence continues at coordinate 35,351 of CABFVX010002471.1, forward strand.
TATTTTAGTATTTTAATATTGCTTTGTTGCAAACATAATAGTATTTTATTAATTTCCTTGTTTCAGAATTTAATATATCTTTTTAATGGATACGTGGTGAACTTGGATTGCTTTGAACATATTGTTTTAATCAAATAACAAGCAATTGAGAAATGGCACCAATTTCTACGTGTAACAATTTAAAAATCCAAACACAATATGGCAGCAATATTTGTAGATTTTCTTTATTTCGAATATAATACATACGATTCATAATTTATTGAGTTTTGATGATAGATTTCTGTATATAGTCCAATAAAATAACACTAGTAGATTTTTGTTAAATTCTATTAGAAAATTCTTATACTTTGATTTGTTTCAACAAGATAAAATTATCTATCTAAATTTAGCCAGAAGCATTGAACTATTCTTTTCCACCTGTTATTCAGGAAGCCAATGGAATTGCTTACATAGAGATAATAGCGTAATTCATAGAGATTTTATATATAGCGAATGTGTATATTATCAAAGTAGGTTTGTTGTTATTGTGAGATTTGTTTTGATAACATTGTTTACTTCAGTGTCACGTGTGCTAAGTAAGATTTTATTTACAGTAGTTATTGCAGTGTAAATTCTAAACATTTATTTACATGCAAGGTCACTTTATTTACATCGTATTTGTTATCTAAGTTACACGCAGCTCGTTAGTCACGTGGGGTTCAGACCACCCACGTTTTGGATTGTGGGTAAACATCTAGGCCTACACAGTTTTTCTTTGGCTCTGAGGAAGCCATATTCCGCGAGTGATGTCGGCACATTCACGGACTCAAGAGAGCGATGCATGGGCTCTTTTGGCCCTAAAATCTGCTCCAGCTAGTCCTTCTAAAGTTCAATGGAGTCCAGAAAACAAGGGCATTCCGATAGCTCGGTTGGAGGGCCGGGAATTTGAGTATATGGTGCGTCAAAAAAGGATTACGATCGGCCGAAATAGTTCGCGAGGCGAGGTCGATGTAAACATGGGGCACTCTAGCTTTATATCACGTAGACACATTGAAATATTCTTCGAACACCCACATTTTTACATGGTGTGCAACGGGAAGAATGGTGTTTTCGTCGATGGTGTTTTCCAGCGGAAAGGAGCCCCTTCATTGCAGTTGCCTAAAACGTAAGTGTCCAATGTTGATGTAAACAACACAGGCACGAATTTCGACATGTTTATGTATTGTATAGAAACACAAATTACTTTACACTTTGATGTGTCTGCTGCACCATTTTCATCTATTACATTTTCCTTTCTAAATTTAAAATGTTTTAAATTTTAATCTTATGAACTTAAAGGTTATGTCCTTAAACTGTATCATACCTCTTTAATATATATCGTTGCCAACCTAATTTCAATGTTTAGTATTGAGTCTACATTGTATTGCTATCTGGCATTATCAACAAATGGGTTTAGTAGACCTACTTTGAACACTTCTAAAGATACATTCTTTGTGATAAACTAATGCAGACTGAGGATGATTTAATAACACTGTCAATTAATTGTGTTAAAAACGATTAAAAATATGCAAATAGCTGAGATATTAAAAGAGGGTTTTAATTTCTAGTGTGATTCGAGCGTGGGATTCTTAATGGTTTTCCTCCGTCGAATTATGATAAATTTTATATTTTCTAGCACCTTTATAGTACTCAACAATATTCAGAAGTTTTCGATTAGGCTATAACAAAACAAACGTGATGAAAAAATTTCAGATCATTAAACAACTCAAATTATAAAACGCACCTAATTGGTATTTTTATGCGCAGATCCTATAAATATTTAATCAAAATTTTGACTTATTTACACATGAAAGGTTAGGCAAAGCTCAGTAATTTTGATTTATTCACACATGCAAGTTGGGTTAAGCTAAGTTTTTTTAGTGAAAACATTCATATTCAAAAAATATTTCATGCCAAATTATTTCCTATGCGCAGTTGACATGTTTGGCGATTTGCTCATACGCAGCACATTTGAGACATATATGATCTGCATCTCTTGTTGTTTCATTGAAGGGCGTTCAAAGTTTTTTAATAAAGATAATAAATTAATAGTTGATCATTTACCAAATTTAGGTATATTATGGGCTTACCATATTTAATCATGTTGTGTAGTTATATAGGTGCTATAAAAAATTATATTTTAATTTTACACCGAAAAGAATAAATAATCCTACTGTTGCTATAATAATTTTTTTATATGATACTTGTACTGTAGTCTACTTAGTTTCACCTATTTTTCAGCATTATAACTCACCAAAGCACTTAGCCACTTAAAAAAGATTAAAAAATTAGTCCTACTATACACACCAACACAAAAAACTACGATCATTTGGGCTATAGCCTACATTATTGTAACTAACAACCAGCTTACATTCATGATCATAGCAGGGTTGGAAAACCCAACCTTGGTGAGTTATATTAGGTTTTTGTTTGGTTTTATTGTTTTTGTTTTTACACTTAATTCACTGAATTTTATAAACTTTATTATGAAGCTTCATTTCAATATATTATTTGACATAATATGGGATGAAACAGAAGAAAAATAAATTTAAAAAATACAACACAAAAAACAATAGTACCCATTGGCAACTATGAGAGAAAATGACCAAATGTAGTGATTAAAAGGTGAAGAAAAAAGGGGAATGATATGTAAGCACCTTATAATATATAATACACTGTATTTCACATACAATGTCAAATCAATAAAAATTTAATACCACCATTATACTCACAAGGAAATGGCAAATCTAATGAAAGGCATAGTACAACTTAATTATCTTTAACTTTTTGAAATGATTATATTTTTACAACATTTAGACAACTCAATTAAACCTAAAAGGTGACCTGGTGGTCTAGGTGTAAGGTTTCAGACTTCCATGCGGGCGACCGGGGTTCAATCCTCCAATCCTCGGCCCCGGCAAGGATTTATCTGATTGCCAAACCCTTCCTTAACCTCTGACAAGACATCTTGTGAATGTGTGGAATGCCAGGCCTCCACCGTGGTTCGGATGCCACGTTAAATTGTAGGTCCTCCATTTCATCTCACAATCACCCTACCATTACACATTAGCGTAAGTGCGTAATAACCCGAATGGGTAGTAAGATGCGGTGCTAATAATAATAATAATTATTATTATCACTATTGTTATTATAAGCTTGTTTAATTTTTGTGAAGGTTAAGTGCAAGACAGGGCAGTTTATAAAAATAAAGACATTGAATTTAAAAATATAAAAGTTAAGACATTTTATACCATGATTAGGCCTATGTAGTCCAAAAGTTTATTTTGTGAATATTTGCCTGATTGAGATTCTAATTTAATACTATCAGTACATTTTCAATTGATTTCTAATGTAGCCTTGTGTGGGCTTGCTGAGTGTAAAATCTTTAGTGGATATGCAATCTTCTTTTCATTTTGATAAGAAAAGATTAGTTACCAATTTTCAAGAAATTTGACTGTTGCAAAAGTGAGCATGGTCGCCACAGAAGATTATTGCGCAATACAGATTCTTCAACAATATTGGTCTTATGTGTCACTCAGATGAGTTTGATTTTGAATTGTTCATTATTATTTAAACAATAAAGTTTTCTAATAATCTCAAATTTAGGATCATTGGATTTACCACATTTTTACAAGTGTAATAGTAACAGGCTATACATTTAGGGATTTTCGGTTTTTTTAGAGAGGAAAAACTTTGCCAAGAAGGTACGGTTCCTTGATTTCGTCCCCGGAAAAAGATTTTGTACAAAAGGTTTGAGAAGAGGGAAGACTGATGGGGTTAGAGCAGGCAAGAAAACCATAACTGATTAAGTTACCAAGCAGCAGCAAAATTGATTATATAGCCCATTCATAACTTTTTAAAGGTTTTTAATTTCTTTTTTAACTGTTAAACCTAAAGTTGGCTCTCCAAATGTCAACAATTACAGTTCTCTGTTTCTTTATCCTTCTATTTACTAGGTAATCAGCGCTGACAAAAGAAAACCTACTAGTCTACACACAGAAGAGACTTATTTATAAAATGGATTAAACATAAATAGCCATCGTATTATAGTTGGGAAGTATGGTTCAAACTGAATCTAAATATCATGTTCTTAAAATAGAAAAATGAAACGTGGACTGAAAAATCAAACCTGAGACTTTTGGCTTAGTATGCCAATGCTCTACCACTGAGCTATCCAGGAGTCGTCAAGAGTAGAGGCGGCTTTAACCGTATTTAACAACTATAATTGCTTGACTATTTATTATACCATGATAAGCCCATTCGTACAGGTTGTCATTGTACTTTTGACAATATATTATTATTATTAGCACCGCGTCTTACTACCCGTTTGGGTTATACACACTTTTGACTATATAAAGCCTTCCCTAGTCGAAGGTGGCTGCTTTATCTGATCGATCGTGATCTTAATTGATGGTTATGTAACTAATTATTTCCAAACATCTATCATAGGCTCTGCCTTAAAATATTTTAACTAATTTTGTTAAACCTAATTTTAATATTTAATTTTATGAGCATCAAAATAATTTCAATTTAAAAGATATAAAGTTTCAACGATTGACTCTATAATAAATATTTTAAACAAGCATTTTACCGGTAAGATTCCTGATTCTATTATTCTTTAATAACCATCCTAGAGCCCATTTCAGTGATTGAATGGTCTAAGGCTTCACTTGCAATGCACTGGACTACAGATGACAGGGATATTGGGGTTGGAATAGGGATGTGGTGTCGAAAAGTATCAATAATGTACTTACTAAAAGTATTGGAAGAAAAATATTGATATTGTACTTAATATATAAAGAAAAGTAATGAAAACAGTAAGTACTGGTATCAAAACACACATAGTTTTTTCTGCTTCTACCTCTTGGAGCACCCTAGAGTTGACTGAGTTCATCGAGCTCTGCAAAAGCTTCTTTTGTTTAGTTTGTGATGACCGTGCTCGTTAATAAAGGAAGGGTTAGTAGACTGGTCGCTAATCGCCCCATTGTGCATCAGGCTATATTGATAAACAAAGATGAAAGAACAGCTATGAATAATGTTGAGCTAAAAGAGATTGAATGCTAGAGTTGCAGACAATGATTGAGAATTGAGAAATATTGTCATTTGTTCTTCCTCCACAGTCCACCCTAGTAAACATTTAGCCCTAATCCCAGCATGAGTGAAGCTAGCAAAACAAATATTGTTTCTTTCAATACTGGAGTGTGAGTACTAATATCAGTAAAAATATTAGAAAAAAGTATTGAGTAAAAAAATACTAATAGGCCTATTGAAAGGAAAATATTGATATTAGTAAAGTATCAGTACTTTTTTATTCCACACTTACTCCTCAGGTACTATCCTAAAACACCAAATAAAAACAATATTTCTAAAAGTACTTAACATTTATCACTTTCCACTCACATTAAAATAGTTAAAAAAATGACACCTGGGTATGAAAATTGTACCCAGTACCTTGGATTAGCACACCAATACTTTCAGGGTGTCTACAGTAGCCCCATGGCTTCTTTGGTGCTGACTGACAGCTCACAGCTGACGGTTAACATTTAGGTATATACCTAACTTTTGACCGTCAGAAGTGACAGCTGCTAAACACATGTTTTTGCAGATCATATGGTTCGGCGTAGGGATACATAATTTTGTCCGGTATCTTTTCAAAGCTTTTAGCTGTCAGTCAGCACCAAAGAAGTCATGGGACTACTGTACCATCCAAGAGCTTGAAGTGGTCAGGAAAAACAAATAACTCGGGAATTTGGTAAATTATAAAAAAAAAACTGAAAATTTTGTTTAGTAATTAAATCAATAAATTTCAATGTGATTCTTGATTTAAACTTTCAAATAAAAAAGGGTTTATTTAAATTTTAAAACCTATTCTTGATAAAAGATTATTAAATAATTTGGGAGTAGAAGGGTATGACATAATTTTGAGTGGGAAATTTTAGGAAATGATCAGGGGCATTCAGGGAAAAAGTCGAGAATTTCTATAGACACCATTAAGACTGCTGAGCTAGCCATGTGCTTAAGGTGATTCTTCACCCGTAGTGGATTATTTTACCGTCATTATTGATATCATTTAACTATATCATAAGTGTTATTTTATTGGCATTAATATTATGTATCAAAAGTGATAGCTGCATACCACATGTGTGAATAAACAAAAAAAAGTTTTAGCAAATTTTGTAACCGGCTTCACTCTCGCAATAGGTTTGAATTGCTGAAGACAGGGGGGATACCGGGTAGGCTTTCCAGTGACCTGGAAAATTGGGAAATGTCAGGGAATGTGCTTGGTCAGGGAAAACTTAAGGACATTTGATCAAATTTCTAGAATCTTTACATATTCACTCACAAAATATTGAACTTTATTTACAATATTCATTATAACATTTTTCATCCAGTTAATACTCAATGCAAATATCTTTTAACACAGTGGTCCCAGTTGAACACACAAATCTCAATCCCCCAAGTCAACATGTGATTTTGTTTTCTCTTTTACCAAAGTTGAGTCATAACTATGAACAGGCTTGAGAATTCAATTAAATGTTATAGGAAGAAGAAACTAGAAAAACTTGTCTCAGAACAATTTTAAACTGTACTGGTTTAAGGTGATTTTTAATGGCTCAATGGAATCTCACTGAAATCTACGTTATATCGCACCACCCTGTAGCCATTCACTTTAGGCTGAAATCCTTTAACCCACAGGTCGGCAACCAGTCGAGCACGGTGATTTTAGTTGATTGTGTACATCATAGTTTAATGTAGATCTTTGGGTCTTTTAAACTTGAAAATATTTCAAATTATGTCTATTTAACATAAATTTTGAGAGTGGCCAAAATAAACTTTATCAGTAATATTATTATTATTATTATTATTATTATCACCGCGTCTTACTACCCGTTCGGGTTATACGCACTTACGCTAATGTGTAATGGTAATTTAACGTGGAATCCGAACCCCGGTGGAGGCCTGGCATTCCCCACATTCACAAGATGTCTTGTCAGAGGTGAAGGAAGGGTTTGGTTTTTATCAGTAATAATTGATAATGTTTGTTTGTTTCTGTCTTATTAGTGATGTATCTAATAAGCAAACAAAGAGAGAGATATGAACGTCATAAAGATGCAATTACAAGTTTAGACTAAGACATTGACAGCAGAGTCAAGCTGTTTTATGAAGCTTAGCTTTTTGGCTTCAAAAATTATCATAGTGAACCTGCCCCTTTTTATGTAGTGCTAGGCTTTCAGTGGAGTAATTTTCTGCTATTGTAGGCGTGGCTTTGTTCAAAGTTTTGGATGTGCTGGCTAAGAATAAAAAAAAACCCTTTCCCAATGGTGAGTATGTGAAGATTGGCTTTACTGAAGATGCTAAATAACTATTGGTGAAAAAAAAAGTAACAGCTATTGATTCTAAACAACTATGAGTATATAGTCTATTTGATCTCCTGGCCACATATTTAATCAAATAATTCAAGGCAGATGTAGATTCCTTTTCTTTCACAGCAAGCTTTTGATCTGGATGAATCAAATTTTAATGTTGGCATCATTCAACTTAAGATTATTTTTTTTTAAAAAAAGACCAACAATTTTTCAAGTAAAGACTAATTTTTCAAAATCTTGCTACTAATCAGAACTACTAAGCATATTTTTTTGCAAAATTTAAGAATTACATGATTGAGGAAATTTCTCCTATTCAAAAATAAGCCAGCACAATTAGAGGTAGTGCTCGGGAATTTACAGGCATAAAAGGCCTTCCTTTCATTATGTCAAACATATTAACAGTTGATCATTTCTGGAATTTCAATAAACAATTGATTCACTGTCGAGCTCTTTATGAAAAATTCTTATGTAGGAATGGATAATATCATGAAGGTGTTTAAAAAAAAATCATTATTAACAACACATGGGCATTAAAAACTCAAATTCTTCAGAGAGTTTACAGGAAAACTGAACTGTCAGTTTGGAGAGCAACTTCTTCAAATCAATGCTTGTGGGTTAAATAAAGGTAAAGTTCTTCGGCGATTCAAAGAGCTGCATCCTCAAATAAATATTATTTAAATCCATAACTGGAGGAGTCAAGATCTCTAATATATTTTCCACTCTTTCTTGTTATTCATATTAACTAAATTTGTAACTTCAAAGGTAAAGACAACAAACTTTAAACATGATTTTTACAGTTTAACAATTTTCACGAAAATTAACACTGTGAGGAAATCAAGTTTTATAAAAGAGATTTTTAAACTATTTACTTGCTTAAAAGGAGTGGTTAGTGATTTTTATTATAATCTCTTTGAGTTGGTAAAAATCACTCAATTATCCATCAAATGAGAGCTGAAGTTTCTTTAAGATTCGCAAAGTTTGGAAAACTAGAGCCAGTAACTATATTTATTTTAAACTTATTTTCTCTTTGTGATGTTGAATATAAATCTCAGGAAGTTAATCCTATCTAAAATGATGCTGAACTTGAAATACTTTGCTTTTGGCAACTGGCCGGATTCAGAAGTAACTGTGTTTCTTATGTTTATAAAAAGTTCTATATATACTATGCAACTTTATAATAAATGTTATAGGCTTATTTATTATATATTTTCTTTATATATAGGAGGAAATAATTATTGAGGAAAGAATTAATCACAGGTGGGGGTAAAGTGAATGCAGTTTTTATAGCAAAACTTTTTTTTTTGCCAAAATAAATAAAATATTGCTCCATTGGAAACATAAGAGTTTAATTTTCTTCACATCATGATATCAACAACTGTTGAATATCTGTCATTAGCATAGCAGCATTATTTGACAAACTTTTGAAAAGAAAAAGTTGTAATTAAATTCCAGGACACCCTTGATAAACTCAAGAAATGTTGAGGTCACCATGTGATGAAAATCAAACACTCTAATGAAGCAATATTTGATTTATTTTGATCAAAAAAGGTGTTTGAACAAAAACTGTAAAAACACTAACATTAGAATAATTATTTTAACCCAAAGGAGTGAGACATATTTAAATATAACAAAGTAACATTTGCAAATTATATCAGTTTTTTCCTATCTGAGTGTGATTGTAGTTTAAATACATTTATTTTTGGTACTAATCTTTCTTCATTTTATTTTGTGATAAAAGCCTTTTTTCACAGTTTCTCACAACCTTGCCAGAGCGCGCACACACACACATACACACATATATATATGTATATATATATATATATAATTACACTTTTGGAATAATGAAGAGTTAAGTACAATTTAGTGGAAATATACCCACATTTGTTTGGGGGGAAAAAGGGAAACCATTTAGGACAAAAACCCTTGGTACATCTGACCTAAAATCCAATTCTGGTCTCACTGGCAGTCCAGTCTCTTGCTAGAGTAACGTTTTAGACCAGTGGCTTCCAACCTCAGGGCGTGAAACCCTTTCAGGGGAGCATGGGAAAAAATAGGAAATAACGTTAAAAATTAACTAAACATCCAAGACATTTTATTTTTCAATACTTTTACCGAAACAATTAACATAATTTTTTCTTGTGGTATTGGCAACATTGCTTACCAGTTGCAATTTGTCTATTAGGGGACCAGGCAAAAGTAAGAGATTGTGTGCCTACATGTGTTTTTCAAACCTGCAAGCTCGGATTGCCCCCCCCCCATCCAATTTTCCGTCAACTGCCATTGCGGCTACATGCAACACCACCGAAACACAACCATAACAGCAATTTAAACATGACACACAATTAATCAAGAGGAATTTTGCGTAAACTACCTTTACCCAAAAGTCACCTTGTAAGCATTCTGTACGATTGTATAATTTTCTTCTACATATCTTGCGAGTCTGGATTTTCAACTCTAGTTCTCATAAAAACTAAACAGAATTGTCAACTTGGAGTGGAAAGTGATTGACAGTGTGCTCTATTAAACATCACACCCAATATTCAAGAACTGATGAAAACAAAACACTGCCAACTATCACAATAATCTTCAACCATTTTTGTTAGATCCTCATATTGCAGGTGTAAATTTAGTAGTCCATATTCTTAACACTCCTTATAAATGTTTATCAGTGTGCATAATAGAAATTCTGCAAGAATAAATTTCTAAATCTGGTATTTTTACCACTTTTTTTGTAAATAAAATGTTAAAGCTTGCTGGCATATCAATATGTGGTGGCCCGCAGGCCATAATTTACTCGGGGTTTCTTTAGCGCAGTGGTTCCCAACCTGTAGGAAGGAGTGATAAGCACTTCCAGGGGGGAGAGCCGGGAACAATTAGGAAATAACGTTAAAATCATATACAAATCTATGATATTTTACATTTCAATCACTTTTCCAAAGTAATTAAAATAAATATTTTTTGCGGTATTTCAAACACTACCTACTAGTTGTAATAAATTCGGAGACCAGCCAAAAGTTTGCATGTATATGTTTATTTTCAAGCCCACAAACCTGGGATTTCCCCCCCAACTCTCCTCTCTACCCTCCCCCTAAGCCTAAGGTTCCCAAACTTTTTAGAGCAAAGGAGCCTTTGCACCAGAAAAAATACATGTTTTACACCAATATTATTAACATATAATAATAATGACAGATAACTTTAAAAAGTAGGCCTATAAAAGTATACAACAAACGGAAAATTTCACATCTTCTGGCTGCACCTTTGGCCGATGTCTTTTATTCAGATTTGAAAAAACTGGCAATCTTAATTGCTGATGCTTTTTTATGATATTAAAAACAAATAAAGAATGTTATAAATGTTCCTCAAGTGTCTTTAAATAACCTTGGAGGACAGTTTGAAAAATGTTGTCCTAAGATACCATTGTGGCCACATTTGATACTACTGAATTTTCAACTCTGATGTAACTACAACAACTCGAGTTGGTTACAAATTTTATATAAAATAAAAAAATAAAAAGAGGGTTGGGAATAACAAATTCTTATATAAAGCACCACATATATCAAACTTTTAAATACTTTATTTAACAAACAAAATTCAAATATTTTAAATTAAATTACAGAAGTGTCAGTGAGTTGAATACTATGGTTAATTAACGAGTCACTAATGAACATGATTAATTATTCAATTGATTACTTAAGAGAGAAGCTCTAAAACTAATAACAATTAGCAAATCATTTAAAGGAAGAAACCCAGAAACTATTATTCACAAAAGCACCACAACTTTTAATATGAAAAATAAATTATAAACTTTTTGAAAGTTAAGCCCAACATTTAATTCATTACCAGAAAAGCTCGAAAACTAATAACAATTAGCAAATAATTTAATGTGAGAAGCCCGAAAACTATTATAATATAAATAAATTCCTCATATCTGAATAGTTAAATGGAACATTTTTTTGCGTGAAAGTTAATACGGCCGAAACAAAATCAACATGACAATAATGGCCAGGATAATGACCAGCGATGAAATATTAATTAAGCAGAATAAGCCCAAAATTTGATGCATACATGAAATCAATGATGTGAGAAGAGTCCAGTCTAGTACTGTGAACAAGCTTGATCTTTTGGCAATAATCACCACATCGAACATCTTGATATACATCCTCCCTTCCCACAGTAGAAAATGCTCACTTCAATAGGGACCAACATCAGAAAGTTTATTTCTGGCCTTGGCCACGTGTCGCACTCCCTCTACTAAACTTCTTGTTGGTGTTAGCTCGTCTGGCTCGAAAGCCGGTAGACCGGGCTGCCACCTAATTCCAAGAGAGGCCACACAGCGACCCAATCCTAGCGCCCGTCACTAGGTCTCGGAACTAATCACATCCATTCGGCTTGTGACCAGTCCAGCGGTATGGAAGAGGTCTGTTCCTATCTCCCACTCCGGAGGCTTCCCACAAACTCAGTCCGAGAGGCGTTGCCAGCGAGCTCCTCCACACTATCTGTAAGACAGGCTTCAATAGTCTGTGCTATCAGGATCGCAGATAGGTTAGCTGGTGGTGTGACCGCGGTAATGAGAGAACACTGGGGCTTGCAAGTTGAAGCGAGCACAACCAAATAGCACAGTCTAGTCTTGATAGGTGAATTCACTTGTCTTTTGAATATAAATGACAAGCGTTAAGTTTATAAACTGGCTGGAGTAAAGTAACTTTTGACTAGTGAATTTGTCATACATCCAGTGTTTTGGAGCTACGTTTAAGGGAGTTCAGTTCACTAAATTAAACACCTGCCAAATGTACCAGCCATTTTCTTAGATTTTTTTATTATCTGTAAGTAACATTGTCGTAGCCAACAAGTGCATAGATCGATGTTTACTGTCACAAGATTATAAATTTGAACTATGCTTGTTCTTGTATTGTTACAATACATCTTATTTTATTTTGATTTAACACTAGCCCTTAATGCGTATTTATCTTTGAAGAAATGCTTGCATTATTATTTGTTACCACACATTCTTAGATTTTCAAGCAATCTGGCTGGTAATTTTAAGCCCACCTGCTCATTTTGGTTATTTTATTTTAACATTTAATCTAGGCCCTACTGTATTAACTGAGGTTTGACATGTGCGATAATAAAATGAAGCAATGCTGTAATCATAAACATACATTTAAATATTGGAATTAGTAGGATGAGAGTGTCACTGTGTTCCAACGTTGATTATTTAAAAATAGCTAATTAGCTTAATTACTTACCATTGTTATTTTGTACCAGTAGGTTTAGCATTACAGGGTGTCACTATTACACTGACATGGCTCATCATTGGAAATCTATACTGCAGCTAGCGATGTGGAAAAACTATCAATACTTTACTAATATCAATATTTTCCTTTCGATACTAGTATTTTTTTCCCCGATACTTTTACTGAGATTAGTACTCACCACTCTGGTATCAGTTCAGTATCTGTAGAAACAACTTTTTTGTTATCTTCACTCTTGCTGTGATTGTATGTTTACTAGGGAGGACTGTGAATTCTCCCTCATTTTCTGCAAATCTAGCATTCATCTCTCCTGGCTCATCCTAATTCATGGCATTTATTTCATCTATGTTTATCAATACAGCCTGATGCCCAATGGGACGATTAGCGGCCAGTCTACTAACCCTTACTTTATCAACAAGCACAAACTAAACAAAATAATCTTTTGTAGAGCTCAATGAGCTTATTCAAAACAAGGTTGCCCCAAGCAACCGAAGCAGAAAAGTTTATGTGCAGTGTTTAAGCAGATGAAGCAGGACAGGGTGTCCATTCTTCTATTGTTTGTCAATAGTTAAGAATATGTATTGATAGAGTATACAAACAATAAATTTAATTAAAAATGGCACCTCCCAGAAGTGAATTATGGGAGTTTCTAGGAAGTTAAATAGTAAAAATAATTTTTTTTAAATGGGGTTTGAAATATTAAAAACCATTATAATTTTCAGTGTTTAAATAAATATGTAAATACAATTATTAGTGCAGAAGTTGAAATTATTATTATTTAATTTAAAAAAAACATTTTTTCTGATTAAAATTCTGATACCGATACTTACTGTAATTGATATAGTTATTTCGATACTAGTAAATTATGGATATTTTTCTTCCTTTCTTCACATTTTAATTTTTTGGTGATTTAATTTTTAAATAAACCCAAATAATACACTCTTATTATTAAGGTGGACTATGTATTAAGCACAAGGCTGAACAATAATTTCTAGGCATAAATGGTGATTTTTTGTAATGTTTGTAAGTTGAAAAATAACACCCACGCATGGGAATCAAGCCCGAGACTCATGTCCAAGTATCCTTTTTCAATTTACAAATGTGATACTGATACTTGATATGGTTATATTTGTAACCTTAATATCATTTCCTGTACAAATAATTGTTACAAGAGTTTGCTTTCTTACACATTTTTTTTTGTAGGTAAAAAATATTATGTCCTTCTCATGAAATAAATCTTGTAATATAGCAATATGTTACTCTGTATGTAACTACTAGCTGTGGTCCTGTTCATGGAATGAATGAACCTTGTAATATAGCAATATGTTACTCTGTATGTAACTACTAGCTGTTGTCCTGCTCATGGAATGAAGGAACCTTGTAATATAGCAATATTTTACTCTGTATGTAACTACTAGCTGTTGTCCTGTTCATGGAATGAATGAACCTTGTAATATAGCAATATGTTACTCTGTATGTAACTACTAGCTATTGTCCTGCTCATGGAATGAAGGAACCTTGTAATATAGCAATATTTTACTCTCTCTGTATGTAACTACTAGCTGTGGTCCTGTTCATGGAATGAATGAACCTT
>CABFVX010002471.1:50760-97796 GCA_902151425.1 Timema shepardi
TCATGGAATGAAGGGACCTTGTAATATAGCAATATGTTACTCTGTATGTAACTACTAGCTGTTGTCCTGTTCATGGAATGAAGGGACCTTGTAATATAGCAATATGTTTCTCTGTATGTAACTACTAGCTGTTGTCCTGTTCATGGAATGAAGGAACCTTGTAATATAGCAATATGTTACTCTGTATGTATCTACTAGCTGTTGTCCTGCTCTTGGAATGAAGGAACCCGTTCATTTAACAGTTGGTTATTTTGCAGGTGTACGTTCCGCTTCCCGAGTACCAACATCCGCCTGGTTTTTCAATCATTGGTGGATGAGGCAGATCCCCCGGTGACTGTGAGACAACCCTCTCCCTCCAAGAGTAGGGCCCCACTGCCTCCACTGAGGATCAACATCCCTGAGAATGACACATCAGGCTTCAGTAGCCCTTTCCCCTCCCCCACTGGCACCATCAGGTACACACACTCTATTCACACTTCAGATTCTCAGTAAGCATTGGGATATTGCAGCATTTTATATTAATTGGAAACATTATTTGTATCAATAAACTAGTTTATACTGTGCTATCCTCAATATGTTTAATTTCTTTTAAAACACCTATTTTTATATAAACTTTAATTGCATTTTTTAACTTACTTTTGTAACCTGACTGTGCATAGGGACTTTAAAAGCTATCGAGGTCTTAAATTATACTATAGTTATCTATCTTATCTTTGGTTCACATTTTACTTCTCAAATAGAGAAAGTAGTGTAGTTTTGAACATTTTCGACCTTGAGATTATGATTTATCTTGACGTTTGTACTAAAAATAAGGAAGTTTTACAATTCTTGGTGTGCATCTGTCTCTAACCGATGCTAAAAACAAAACAATGTTATGATTTAAGAATTACATATCCAGATACCATTTTAAATTTATGGATAACTAAATATGTCAATAAGATACTCTAAGCGGTAAGAGTGTGGGAAACTTCAAAATTATGGCTTTGACAGTTATAAATCTTTGCCAATAAAAAATATTGACAGGTGAAATGCTCAATTTATTTTCAATTATTGACGTTGTCTGTTATATACATTACAATTTAATATTCATATGGACAAATTCTGAAGTAACTGAGCTGTAAGCTGTGATAATAACTTTATTTATCAGATTAGTTGAAATTTGATAAACAATTTTGCAATCAATTTTGCTATATACATTTCTATAAATTACCACACTGTAATATTTTTTCAAGCATAAAACAACCAACAAAAATATTCAAACTTTGATTTGTCTTCGAAAATATTTAATATATTCAATTTGAGTTTGCTTTGAATTGAAAAATTGCCCTTCGCACACCCCTACTAAGCAGTTATAGCTTTGTATGTGTATTATTATGATTGCAAATTGATTTTTATAACATTTATTCCCCCAAAAAAACACACATACATTAAATTTTAAAATAATATGCATTTTTTTCTAAACACTTGCTTGATATTTTAAAAATAAAACAAAACTTATTTCACTCTACACTATACTGTGTAGAATTAAAAGTAAAGATTTGAGGATGTTTTGCAGTGCCGCCAACTCATGTCCAGCTAGTCCCCGAGCAGGCCACAGTCGAAGGAATGTCAGTGCTGACCTGCAGTGGGTGGCTGCGGCAGTAGCTGGGGGAGGGGGCCCCCATTCAGTTGTCAACACCATCACAGTCACTACATCAAGCTCGCATGAGGACAGGTGTGTTTATATTCAGATTATTTCATGACTGATATTGTACAAAGTCTACTTTCATCCCATTATCGGCCATTGCTACAACAGTAAGTACAGTAGCCCCATGGCTTCTTTGGTGCTGACTGACAGCTCACAGCTGACAGATAAAAGCTTTGAAAAGTTACCAGACCAAATTACGTATCCCTATGCCAAACCATATGATCTGCAAAAACATGTGTTTAGTAGCTGTCCCTTCTGACAGTCAAAATGTAGGTACATACCTAAATGTTGACTGTCAGAAGTCAGTTGTGAGCTGTCAGTCAGCACCAAAGAAGCCATGGGGATACTGTATATAAAGTTTATCTTTGATAAAACAAGGTAAGAATGTTTTATACCTAAATATATTTTAATATTTTTAACAGTGGATAGTCATCAATATAGGTATATTTTTACTAGATGTTCCATGGCGCGAGCTCGCAATCAAGCTATACTGGCCGAAAATAATATAAATAAAATATAAATAACTAAACAATAAATAACAAAATTAGATTTATTTTACATCCATTACTGTTTCCAACTCGGGTCATTTTTTCTTATTTAAGCCATATATTTTCCACTACCGGCTTGCTAGTCCTGTCGTAGATTTACATGGCTTATAATATAACTTAAGACTATTACAGGCACAACATCCATTCACCGGCCATTAATTTATCAATGTGAAAGGGTATAACCACATTTCACCTACATTTTTTGGCTATGCCAGGAATCAAACCCAGGACCCTTAGCTCAGAAAGAAAACACGTTACCAACTAAGCCAAGGTGTTGGATAGAAAAAATATATTCCTTGTGCAATAATTCCCATCAGCTCAAAATTTCCCTTTAGTGTTGAAAGCTCCCCTGCGTCTTAAATTTGATTTGTCGCTAGTTTTAAAACTTTTATCTAGAAAAGTTTGCCACCCTAGGCCTGGGCCCATGTGGCCTGCATACATATATCATACTTAGATAGTTTTTTCCAGCTTCACCAAAAATCATTATCAGATCCAATTTTTCTTTTTTTCTTCTATAAGTGGTCAGACTTCTCAAAGGTTCCGGATTAAACTAATTTTAATAAATTATTAAAAGCTTATTAATATATACAACTTTAAATATCACATTTCAAAGTTTGTGTTTCCAAACTTTAAAAAAACAATAGTTTTTCATCTTCAAATTTATGTTGTAGACACACACTTTTCATGCTCAAGGTCATATAAACATTACATTGTCATACATTGTTGAATTTGTCTTGATGTCAGCTACAACCATGCCATTTAAATATGTTGTTCCTTTTATAAAAAAAATATAAATGAATTTGAAAACAAATTTTGTTATTCATAACATTCACTCACCTTTTTGACACATCAATTGCAAATTTAGAATTTTTTTGTGTTAGCCAAAGGAACAGGGATATTTATGGTGGTCAAGTAACATTGGATGACCAGGATATAAACAAAAATAAAGAGCTGTGGTTAGCAAATAATTGAATCTGTGCATCCCATTTCTAATTTGTATTATTCCTTAGCCTTTTGTTTTGTTAAGTTTTGAGTTAATTCAACCAAGGTTGTTGATGATTTGGAGTTATCACCAACTATTATTTCTGAAATATTTTAGTGTGAGTTCTTGTGTCGTCCATATTTTCTCTATATTCATAGCTTAAGGTGCTAGAATAGTCAAGCAGAAATTACCAAATGCCAGAAACCAAGTGGGATTATAACGTTCTTGGGCAGATATGTCAAACAGTAGGAGAACAAACAGGAGAGGGTTACGATACAAATGGTGTTGTGTAGCAATTAAATTATATTATTTGATTCAGAAATATTCATCCTACACTCCCATACCACCTTGCCTTTCATTTCCTGGGGCATTTAGGCTGCATATTCAAAGTAGAAAATGTCATCTTTTAAACTGTGTTTATGGGTCTATATATGTATGGGGTCATAGAAAATCGTGTTCGTTCCAGTATACACCAAACTTGTGTACTGTTAAAGGTTTAGTCAAAATTCAACCTAAACTCAACAATATCTCGACTACCTAGCTAATCGTAGCTACCAGCTGTAGTCGTAGGTGTGTATAGTTCCACGCACAATTGCATGATGACCTGTCACTGTTCCAGTCATGGCGGGTCGTCGGCTCCGAGTCCTGACAACCTTCACATAGACTCTGTCAAGAGCTATCGAGTGACAGGGGGCTCGAACGGCACATCCCCTTCCTGCCCCCCTCCGTCTATTCATGAGCCGTACAGCCCCCCTAAAGTGAGTTTAGACCATCAGGTAATGTACCCTCTACACTCACAGCATGGCTATGTTGCTGGGCATTTTAAAGTATATTTTATTTTAAGTGCGCATTTATCATTAACATGGGCCAGGTTTTTTCTCAGATACTTTTAAAAACACTTTACTAGTCCAATTTATCTGTTTAAAGTTTCATTGTTTGACACATAATGTGTTTTAATTTCTTCCTTCGAATATTTACAAGTGTACAAAATAGAATTTATTTGCACACTAAATATTTAATTGTGTGATCACTATATAACATAACTTGCCTTGTTTAACTCTAGTGTTGGACTGGTTTGCCGGTGGTGAGATCGAGGACTGTATCCCCATGGGGTGTACTGAGGATAGGTTCCCCACTCTCTTTAACTCCACATAAATGTGGGTACATTTCCTCTAAAATGTTACTGTTCTTATTTGTATGTATGTGTGTGTATATATATATATGTGTGTGTGTGTGTATCACAGAATAAACTTAAATAATATATCGTACTTTAATATATTTATTAGAAACATAGATTCATTTATTATTATCAGTACTCTTTATCCATATTTTCTGAGCTTGATTGTTAATGAGTAGATTTGGGTCCAATCTATTATTTAAAAAATACATATCTTCAATTTACCTTCATATTTCAAATCTGAATCTTGGAAAAAAATGATGAACATAAGAGGAAATATAAATATAATAGAATAATAAAAATTGAAAATAAAAATAAAACCAGTAAACTCTTGCGAAACTTTTGCACACTCAACCTTCCCCCCTCTCCCTCCTAACCACCCCCTTCCCCTTCTACCCCCTCCTGCCCCCCTCCTACCCTCCCCCCGGCTCCTCCCCCCCAAAAAAAACACAAAAAAGATTTAGTCTTTTGTTGTGTTGTTGAAATTAAATACTCAGCGAAGTTTATACACAAAATAGTAAAGAGTTTATCAATGTGAACATATTTACAATTTACAATACCTCTTTGTATACAATATTCGATGTCAGAATGCAATCATCTTGAATTTTTTTGTTTGTCATTTTTGGTAATTGATACAAAAATATTTTTAGACTTTTCTTTTAACTTAAATTTTAAACAAACTGTGTTTTAACGTACACCGAGTATGCTATGTCAGAAGTTGGTAAAAAATGCTATCCACTGATACCTTATTCATCGCTGTAGGCCTTGTATTAGTTGAGAAAAAGGGATGTTGACAACAGAAATAATATATAGGATAATAACTAGAGATGGGCCACTCAAATTTTTGAATCCTCGAATCCTGACAAGTATTTGAGGATTCAGTGTTTTATAGGATTCGATGGTTGAATCTTTCACCTCATAAACAAAGCATAATATTTTGATTTTTGGATTAAAAAATTACTAAGTTAGGCCTTCATGAAAAGCATAACTCAATTCTTAATCATTATTTTGCTGGGCAAATAGATAAACATGAATAAAATCTTTAAAAAAAAAATTGTTAGGTGTATAAAATGTAACATGCCTAATACCCTACCCTTCCACCCCTATGGGAAACTTGGACTCAATAGTTTCAGCTCATGCTCACTTCTGAAACTTTCATCTCACGAACAATCTTGTAAATATTTTAATGAACATATTAAAGCTCTTCAAAAACTGAAAATCAAAACTAGAATTAAATAAATTCGAAATAAATAAAACAAATTACGGCTTTTTTTAAGAGAAATAAGAACACATTTCACACAATACATTATTATTATTAGCACCACGTCTTACTACCCGTTCGGGTTATTCGCACCTCACAATACAAAGTCAGCCGTAATGACGTATATGTTTACTCGCCAGCGGCCAAGTGATGATTAAATAAACATGACTGTTAATTCTTACTACCCTACTGGTTTTAATTATCTACAACTATGCAAAGAACCCCAATTTATATCCATATGATACTCAGACGCGGCCGTAGGGCGTTGCGAGCGGTGCGACCGCACCGGGCGCCGTCATAAGAGGGGCGCAGAAAACGGAACGATAGATAGTCTGCGAAAAAAATAAAATCCATCACCTATTACTACTTAACTCTAGCCGCCAAAATAAATTTTATACAACAGTGATCTGGGATGTGTGCTACCGACCGAGTCGAGTCAACTCGAGTTGCCCATCACTAGTTCTGTCCGCCGCCGCGCCGCTTGCACCTCTTTCGCCGATCACCAGCCGTTGTCATGTCGTTGATTCGTGTACAGGTGCATGTGTTGTTATTTTGTTTATGTGGCGAGCTCCAAGTGAATTTGAATCGTTATTGTTATTTATTATTGTCGAAACGTTACTACTGTTAAAGTAGTTATTCTGTGAGTATCCTAAATGTTGTTATGTATTGTAAGATATTAGTAACATTATGTTAGAAACAACATCATGTTAGACATATTTGTGTTTATTTATATCATAGATCATACCTAAGCTAGTCTAAAGATGACTTACATGACATCAGTTTAACATCTTCTTCAATTTGAATTAGTTAAATTTTGTCTGTTATCTGCCTGAACGTATTTTTTTGTAAATACAATTATTATTAACAACGCATTGCACAACGCCTTTTGGGCTATTATATTTAGCGCCGTCGGCAAAACAGCTAAACCTTTTTTTCTCTGTCCGTGTCCCTCATGTCAAAATTCCGTTATCTTGAAATAGATAAAGATTTTACTTGGGTAAAGATTTTACTTGGGTAAAAATAATTCTTACTCATAAACGTTATTTAGCGTTAACTAATAGCTAAACAGCGAACCTAACTAATGTCAAATTATACATCGTCGGACCCTTGTTTAAGTGCCTAACTAACAAAATGGCGTCACCCGAACAGTCTGTGCATCTGTTAATTTATCTGACAAAACTCAACTATGTGGAAAAGTTCGATAATTTTTTGGCTATGGAGTAGTTAGTAAAGAACATTTATACCTATCATAATTCATACAAATAAAGTTTATGACAATAAGTACAACTATCTTTACGTTTAGCCATTCTTTTGTATTTATTTCTTCCTGAATAATGCTGAAATAAACAAAATACAAATACCTACTTATGTAAGCAATAATCAGTCTAAACAAATGGTCAACAGTTGTGCTCCGTTGTTTTTGTATGAACGTGTAACGTGAACTTTTGTGGGTTTTTTACTTGCAATGCAATTTGAAACAGTATATGCAGGGCTTTTCGCTATGATTTCAATCTTTCATTCGGTCATCTGCAAAGTGTTGCTATAGCAAAAATAATTCTGCTTTATTCAACTAAATACATCTTAAACATTGTTTATGAGTTAAAAAATTTAAGCATTACTTAATGTCTTAAGTAGTTATTAGTTACACTGTTATTTTGATGTTGACTCGGAATTAGACTGTGTTATGCAAGTCGCCCTAAATCGCAACTTGAAAATCAGCTTTTCAATACATTTTGATCTAGTATGTATTGTAATTTGTTGCTCCCATAGTAAAATTTTCTGAGTGACAATATTTTTAGGTGTAGAATTGACTTTAGGTAATTTCAGTTTACCTTGGTACCAAAAATATTTACAAAGTATAATGCATCCTTTTCTTTACAGACAAAACATGTCGATACCTCCAAAAAAATTATCTGGCCCACAAAACTTAAAAAGAAAACGAAAAATGCAAGGTGAAACTGAAAAGGCTGCAAAATTGCTAGCAAAATTTTTGAGAGTTGAGAAGTCATCTGAATCGTAATCATCAGAACTAGTCCAACACTCTCGACGGAAGAAGACCTATTTGATAGAAGTTCTTCAGACGAAGCCCATGAAGATGAAGAGCAGCATGCACAAGAATATTTAGCTATTTCTGGAATGTCATATGCAGTTCAAAATATTACAGAAGAGGGTATACCAGACATACCATCACCGTCACATCTTCAAAATATAAATTATGATATTTCAAAATGGTCGCTCGTTGACCCTGCAACCAGAGATTAAATAATTATTCGAGGCCCTGTAAGTAACGAAATGAACAACAAAAAATATCCAAGAAAAAATGGACGTCATTTTTCAAATACGCATTCTCAAAGGGTAATGCCAAATGGAGAAACTTATAAAATAAGATGGCTCGTTTACTCTAAATCTGCAGATAAAGTATATTGTTTTTGCTGCTGTTTATTCAACAGAAGCTCCCATTCTAATTTAGGAAAAGAAGGATTTGACGACTGGAGACACTTATCAGTGCGTCTCAAAACTCACGAATCTTCCTCAGATCACCATCGCACCATGCACAGTTGGATAGAAGCGTTGATTCGATTAAAGAACTTCAGTGGAATTGACAAGCATTTGCAAAAACAGATTGAAGACGAGAAATCACGGTGGGTTGCTATCCTCGAACGAATGACGTCCATAGTATTCTTTTTAGTAGGCAATAATTTGTCATTCAGAGGAAGCTTTGGATCTGAAACACTTATACTCCTAATAATGGTAACTTCCTGGGTTTAGTGCAACTGCTAGGAAAATTTGACCCTGTGATGATGGAGCACCTCCGCTGTATTGTTAATAAGGAGACTAATGTCCACTATTTTGGCAAGCGTATTCAAAAAGAGTTGATTGGCTTACTTGGAAGTGAAGTTCGAAATAAAATTTTGACTATATTAAAGTCATCTAAATACTTCTCCATACTGGATGGCACTCCTGATGTCAGTCACGTTGAACAATTATCTTTAACATTACGTTTTTTTGACACTAGTGAAGGTGAAGTCCAAGTGCGTGAGTGTTTCATTGCTTACAAGCCGGTAAGTGACTTCGGGAGCTGGACTTACTGGCCTCTTTCTTGATGATACTGTGCGAGAGTTCAATTTAGATGTGAACCATTGTCGAGGCCAAGGATATGATAATGGATCTAATATGGTAGGAGTAAAAAAAGGTGTCCAAAGCAGAATTCTGAACCAATATCCACGAGCATTTTTTAATCCATGTGGCTGTCAAAGCTTAAATTTGGTAATAGCAGATGCCGCCAAAACATCTGTTAAATCGGTTTCTTTGTTCGGATTTCTTCAAAGACTGTTTTTTTCTATTCTCTGGATCAACAAAGCGATGGGAAGTGATATCCAAGCACGTAGAAGGACTATCACTGAAAAAAGTTTGTGAAACTCGTTGGGAGAGTAGAGTTTCTAGCCTCGCTGCAATTCGTTATCACTACCCTTCAATTCGTGACGCCCTTCTGGATCTTCACGAAGAAACGAATTACCCAGTTGCAGCATCAGAGGCCGTGTCGCTGATTCATAACATGGAGCAATTTGAGTTTATAGTAGCAATGGTGGCTTGGTATGATATATTGTTTCAAGTAAACATTGTAAGTAAGGCTATGGCAGTCTGAAACTATGGATTCACCAAACGCTTCACAATTGCTGAAGAACTGCTCGGAATTTGTAAAAGAGTACCGGGGTCATTCGTCTGCTCTGATAAAAACTAGGGAAATTGCTTTTCAAGCTGGAACAGATCCTATTTTTTAAGCCAGTTCAATCCCGAAGAAAGAAAAGATTATTTGAATACGAGGCCGTAAATGAGACACCAACAGATCCTGAAGAATTGTTTAAAATGAACGTCTTTTACCCTATGATCGATACAATTGAGAATGCGTTGGTCACTCGATATAAACAACTATCCAAATTTAATGATACATGGTCCTTTTTATACAATATCAAAACAATTCATGAAAAGTCTAAATTGGAAAAAGGCTGTGCAGATTTATAAATAAGTTTAACCGATGGGTAAAAATTGTGACATATCTGGTTGAGGAACTTTTAAACCTGAATCCATTGTTGAAAGAGCTTGAATCAGCAAAACCAATAAAAGTTCTCCAACTTATTAAACAAAATGGTTGGCAGGATATATTTCCGAATGTGTGGACAGCACTTCGAATTTTGCTGACCATACCTGTAACTGTCGCTAACGGATAAAGAAGTTTCAGTAAATTAAAACTCATTAAAACTTATTTACGTTCAACCATGTGTCAGGATAGATTGTTGGATCTAGCAATTGTATCTATAGAAAATAGTATTGCCCAGACCTTGAATTATTCTGAATTAATCAAAAGATTTGCAAGCGCGAAAGCGAGGAAAGTGGCAATCTAGGCTTTTTAGTTCATTTTTCATTTCTTAATTTGTTTTAATTTTAAATCAATTTATGATGTAAATTTGACTTTTGCGTGATGTAAGCGTTGTCTGTAGCATAGTAGTTTAAATAAACCTTATCAAACAAATATTGTTTCTTTTTACTGTTATTGTTTCTCATCCATATTACTACTATGCTAATCTTTCGGAGGTCTGAGTTATTAATGATCTAAATAATGTATGTTATATTTAGTCTCTATGTACAGGGGGCGCCATAATGAGATCTCGCACCACCTGAAAACCTTGCTAGGGCCGCCCCTGATGATACTTAAGTTAGATATTATGTTGGGTTTCATGAAAAATAAATACTGTCAACAGTTAGACACTGATAAAACTGTTTATTTACTCCTACTGGATTATTTGTTTAAAATCAATTCAGGTAATCTGATCACTTGGTAAGTGCTATCGAGTCTTAAGAGTAAAATAATGATTTGCTAATTCATAATTTGTTTTTAAATTTATTTTAACTAAGGGTTTATTATTTTTTCAAATATGTTATTGAAATAATTGTAAAAATATTCAAACAAAGTCTTGCATAATAAAATATGAATGAACATATTGCAAGAGTCAAAAATATGTTCGTGTTTTAAATAGAATGTATTCTCAGAAATCGATATATCACAAGAATCGAATATATTTCTTGTTTTCTATGTGAAGATAGACAATAGATATAAAATACAATAATAATAATAATACATACTTAGGCATTATTGAGTTCACTATCTACAATGTATGTAATTGTTAAGCATGTTGTTTTAGTCTTTTTTTTTAAAATCTGTTTGTATTTTTATTTTTGCTATCTTAATAAAATAAATTATAATACCGTAAGATGATTAAAGTTGATCAAAGGGTAACTAGTCCTAATTTGTTTATTTCACATGTTTAAAAAAAAATTAACTCATTCTATCAACACTTTTAAAAATAACTTAAAGACACTCAAATTTTAATTGATTTGATTTATAAACAATAATATGAACCTAGATTGTTTAATTTGGCTGGATTTTTAGCAGTGTTTTGCGAGGGGTGGTTGGGGTTGATTGAAATAAATCTTTATTTACAGCTTAGGCCTATATTGTGTAATGTAGTTATATTTTTAAATCATTAAAATTTCAAACAATTTGCTAGGATTCGAATTCGAGATTCGAGATTCAAAAATAAAATGTAGATTGGGATTCGAGAAATAGTGGATTTGACCCATCTCTAATATCTGTTTCTTATAATCCATTCATATAACATTTATACACTCAGTTAAGTGTTAAATTGCTGGTATGGGGCCTGGTTGTTAAGTTAATCCTATAATATTATTATTGATTCTGTACCACAAATAAGCAT
The DNA here is from genome assembly GCA_902151425.1 of Timema shepardi. Classification (NCBI taxonomy): domain Eukaryota; kingdom Metazoa; phylum Arthropoda; class Insecta; order Phasmatodea; family Timematidae; genus Timema; species Timema shepardi. Next base: position 62,190 of record CABFVX010002471.1, read on the forward strand.
TATCAGAGCTCTAAAACAAATTTCATCTGAAAAATTGAAACAAATTTTTTTTTAATAATCTAATACTCAAATCTGACATTTTCTCAAACCCTCGAATCTCAAATATTCTTAAAGATTTGAAGGATTCAAGGTCCTATCCATATTAATAAGCCAATGATTTTTCAGCAATTAATATTTTCTCACGCATTTCTTAAAATTATATTTGTGAATTTATAGAGAAAATTAAATGATCTCAGTTTGATAATCATTGTGATTAATAAAATAAAATAGTACAAAAGTACAGGTATGTTTACTTTTGAGGTGCTGCATTTTGTCTGGTGTGAGATAACTTTAAAAACCTCATTACCTGTGAGGTATTAGGAGGAAGTCAGTAAATAGGTCAAAAATGGGAATGCAAAATAATTGAGATACAAACTTGAAAAACATTTATTTATCGACATAATATCCACCGCTATTGATATGCTTATCCCATCTCTAGAGCAGTTCCTCAAAACCTGCAGCATAGAAGGCTTTAGTCTCTTGCCTCAGCCACATTCACACCTCATATTCAACCTCTTCGTCAACAGTGAAATGTTTACTAGCAAAGGGTTTTTTTAACAGACCAAACAGGTGAAAATCACTGTGGACTAAGTCAAGTCTATAAAGTAGATGTTCAGGAAGTTTCCAGTGTAGTTCTTCAATTTTCTCCTTGGTTAATTGAGCTGAATGAGATCTGGTATTGTCTCCTTGGCCTAGACGATTTTTACAGATTGGAGCCCGAAGCTTTGACAGAACTTCACAGTACGTTGAAGCGTTCACATTTCCACCTCGCTTCTAGAAATGGGCTATCAGTACTCCCTGAGAATCTCTAAACACTACAAGCACAACCTTTCCTCCTGATGGTGTAGCCTTATATTTTTTGTTTGAGATGTTTCCATTGCATTGAAGCTCGGGTTGATAGTGATGCACCCAGGATTCATTCCCAATAACAATCCTGTTAAGCATATATTCTCCTTCATCTGCATTGTGACAGAGATGTTGAGAAAGCAAACCCATTTGGTTCATTTTTTTGTTGTTCCTGAGACAGTTTTCTGGGCACCTGCCATGCTGATACTGAAAATTCAAACACTCATGTATTTTGATTGATGAGGATAACACCCTATTTGTAGTTAACACACTGTCTCTTGTTACTCGCCCGTCAATTTGAATCAATTTTTCCACCCGCTGCACAGTTGCTTATGTCACAAACTCGACAGGGGAACTAGGTTGGTCTTCATCTGAGATTTTAGACTGTCAATGAGTAAATTTATTGACCCATTTGGGCACCACTTACACAACAAACACTTCTTATCTTAAACATGAAACTTTTTTTTATGAATATCCTTTGCAAGAAGTCCTTTAGCCCACAAAAACCACATATCTGTGTGCTGCACCTAGTTTGTACAGGTATTAACCTAGACTCATAATCTAATGTTTTGTCACTGGTTTGTTCATTGTTAAATAGTAGGAGTTATTAATTGAAATTAAGATATGCCAAACCAAACAACCAATATTTATAGACACATCAAGCCTTTCACTGTATCAGGCAAATTAAATGAAGAGTATAATTTCCGTAAGCACGTCAATTCAAGTAATTCTACAAAAATGAAGATACATTTATTCATATTTGAAAAATTTGTTCCCAAAGTGTTAACAGGCCAATTTTGTACAAAGTGTATGACTTTCAAACAGGTTTTTACAACAGACTTAGTCTACTAGAGGATTCAATTTGTTATATAAGGAAGGTAGTAAACCGCAAGGGAGACCAAGAAAGAGATGGAATGAGCAGATAACAGCAAGTGTATGAGTGAGAGCAGACCTGACCACAAACTGGAAACTGTTGATGATACTTATGATGATATTTATGAAGGTACAGCAGATAGAGATAGTAACACATAAAAGGAACAAACTCAATATGGCCTTATCAATAACAAGGAAAACATAGTTTGCATGTGAGACTGCCACCACTGGACTAGAAGAAAACGGCTGCGTTTTCAAAAAAATCGATCACTGCCACACAATTCCTCGACTCAGGTTTCATTCTATCGGAACTCATCAGGAGTGCTGGCAAACATGCAACATTATTACCAAAAAGAAAAACAAATGAAACACAGAAGGGAGAAAAAGGAAATTGGTATAGAATGATAGGACACACAGATAAGAACACACAAAAGGAACAATTAATCGTAAGGACAGACACAGTAAATGGGCATTTACTAAACAGTATTTCAAAAGTAATTTGATGTTAAAATAAGTTTTTAAATATAGTTTAAACAAATACACGGAAAATTTTGTATAGAAAAAAAGTCATCACTAACAATATTCTAGTTTAGTCGATTGATTTCAAGACAATATAAACACATTTTGATGGACAAAGAATAGCACAAATATCAACAGTCAAGTTTTAGAATGCAAACTTGTGACACATAACAACGAGAAAGAATAACAACTGGAGATGCGGGGAAAAATTAATATTCTAGTAATTTTACATTTCTATTTAGTGAATGATTGGTCAGAACTGTGGTGATAGGAAGTTTGGTTTGTTCATGAATAGACTTATTGTTCATAACTCTGTTGTAATGAATCTGTTTACTCAAATGTAGCCTGGGAAACTGGCGCGTTAGTGGATTTTATCATTTGTTACTGAGCATTTCATTTGGGAATAATTTATCAAGGTCCTTTGGATGACATGCAGTGGACCTAATTTCACAAGATATAAAGTTTAGGAGCTATGACTTTAGGTTTTATAAAAATTAGGTCCAGTGAAGTTAGTTCTTATAAAGTTTATGTCTAGTACCCTTAGGTCCACTGCCTGTTAGAACTTTTAAGGATATTTTTAAGTAATCTATGAAAAATTAATTTTAGTTCTAGAAAAATTAGGAGCTATAAAATTAGGTGTAATAAAGTTAGGTCTTATGGGGTTTAGTTCTTATAGCGTTTAGGTCTTGTCCCATTAGGTCTTATAAAGCTAGGTGTAATAAACTATAACTTCCATCTCATTATAAAAATTTGGTCCTGTCACGCCCATAAAATAAACAACATTAAAATAATCCATCACCCCATAGATCATCCACAAAGTATAGGTTTCAAAACTTTGGCAACCAGATATTGGTATTAGTTAAAAGTTGATGGATACACACTTATATCTCAACTCATACCTTTATGATTTATGAATATAATATTTTTTCAATTAATTTCTTTTTTTCTAGGATAAATTACATTTTCAAAAGGAAATAAAGCTTGTTAGTCCCATAATACTTCTTTTGTTGTGATTATATACACCCAAGATTTCCAGCTGAATAACTGAAGATTATCATATCACTCTGATATTTCTTTTTTCTTTCAGCAGATTTATGATGAAAATCAAAAAGGCTACTTACCTAAACTTACCAATTTCCCATCCATTCTCCAATAAATCTATGATGTAGTTCCTTAAATTCCATTTTCCTCATTTTTTCTTTTTAAGTTTAGGTTAGTTTATGTCGCTGATAACTAATAGGCTTACTCACATTAGAATAACTCATTCAAATAATCAATATGTCATTCATTTGTGTTTATTATCATATAATACAGTAGTTTCTATAGTTATAGGTTCTGTGTAGTTTGGTGTATGATTATACCTCATGCACATACTTTAACATGGCAACAACCTGCCTAGCTGGTGTAGTTACATAGTGGCTACAGACAGGGAAAACAGGGAAATGTCAGGGGATTTAACTAAAAATAAGGAAAAGTAAGGACATTAGAAAATATATCTAAAATATCCCATTAATTTTGCAACTAAACACTAAAACAAAAGTTAAGAATACCTAAATAAAATAACATTTTAATTTTTAAAATAACTGACAAAATTGTTTATGTTTATTAGATACAAACTTTTTTTAATATGTGATCAATAATAAATAAAACAAAAATCATCATCCACCATTAAAACTGGAAAAAAGTAGTCAGGGAAAATTGAAAAATGTTGCCTGGAAAACCTGGAAAAGTCAGGGAATTTTGTAAATTAGGTTTTGTAGCCACCCTGAGGTAGCTAACACGCTAATCGTGTTGAGCTAAACTGCCGAAGACGGGGAGATCGAGGCTTGAATCTCGGTCGGGTGAACTGGTGGGGGCTTTTCCTAAATGGTTTTCCACTCTCCCTTCACACAAATTTGGGTTCATTTAATCGAAATCTAACCTTCCCAATTCCGAATCCTTTAGCGTAATTAGTACTTAAGTGTATAACCCTAACGAATAGTAAGACACCGTGATAAATAAAATAAAATAAAAAATAACATGGCAATACAACAATTATAAGTAAAAAACCATAAAACACTTTATTCATATATTTTTTGAAGTTTTAAATTATTCTTATCTATGTTTTTATTTATGAAATTAATTTTGTAATAAGTAATTTAAATATATATATCAAATTTTCTTTGCTTATAAGTATTTACATGATTTCATTTTTTCTGGCCCAATCATTGTTATAATTTTTTCTGGCGACTTTGTGTAGTTTGAGTTTTGGATAGTTCGAGATGTGCCCAGCTCCGTTCAACTAAAACTATCGAAACACCACTGAATTTCAGTGTATTTATAATTAATATAATGTTGAACACTAATTCCTTGAGATATCCACCAAGTGAGTAAATTAGCAACTTACTGATACAAAAAAGTTGAAAGTTTAGACTTCTGCTCCTAGTTTTGAAATCACTTTACTCTTGCTCCTGTTTGTAATATTGACAAAGTTCTTTTTAAAAATTAATTTGGTTCTAAGAAATTATTAAGTATTAATTTTTTGCATCCACCCGGTTGAAGAAAAAGTCGAATAAAAATAAAATATGAACTAGCTTTCTTCACAACTAAAATTTTCACCCCTTTACTTCCTCCTCTCATTATAGCTATAGACATATTATTGAACAGGCCAATATAAGTTCCTATGGATAAAAACATTAAGAAATCTAGTCAAGCTTAGTGCACACTCAGTCTACCCTAAAAGCTACCATCTTAGCTTGACTAATTACTCTATGGCTGTATTTTATAAGCCACACCATAGTGGAACTAAGCAAGGTAAGCTTTCTACCTTTAAGGGTAAATAGAGGATACCTATATTATAGTGAAAATGTGGTGATATTATTTTATAAAATACAACTATATAGTTTGAAATGTTGACAGCAATTTTTTATGTATGTATTTTGGTGTTTTATTGGTATTTATACTATGTTTAAAAAGTGACAGCTGCAGATCATACGATTTTCATATACATATATATATATATATATATATTTGGATTAGTGCCTAATGGCTTGGAAATGTGTATATAATAAGACAGTGTAAAAAACTGTACAATAATGTTAAGTAATTGACAGTGAAGGAAGCCAAACTTAAAGGAGTTAGGTTAGGCCTAGATATAAAAACACACTACTCTCTTCTTTTCTTTTTAAACTATTACACTTCACATGTCTACATTTACACATTGTTTTGAATTTTTGGAAATATTCCTTTATTATTTGAAGAGACACATTGAAAACACAAAGAAAGGTATGCTATAGAACAAAATGCTTCTGGAATCATGTAATGGTGACCTGGCAGTCTAGGGGCTCTGTGCTGGGAGTCTGGGGTTCAATCCTCAGACCCGGCACAGATTTATCTGATTGCCAAACCCTTCCTTCACCTCTGACAAGACCTCTTGTGAATGTGAGGAGTGCCAGGCCTCCACCGTGGTTCGGATTCCACGTTAAACTGTAGGTCCTCCATTTCATCTCACAATCACATTCATCTCACAATCACCCTACCATTACACATTAGCGTAAGTGCATATAGCCCGAACGGGTAGTAAGACGCGGTGCTAATAATAATAGAATCATGTAGTTTCATAGCATACCTTTCTTTGTGTTTTCAATGTCTCTCTTAAAAACTAAAGGAATATTTTCGAAAATGCTAAACCATTTGTAAATGTAGAAGTGTGAAGTGTAATAGTGTAATAGTCTTGGAAAAAAAGATAAGAAATGAAGAGAAAAGTGTGTTTGTTTCTATCTAGACCTAACCTAACAATCCTTTCATGTTGGCTTCCATCACTATCACTTACTTTACATTATTGTACAGGGTTTCTACACTGTCTTATAATACATATACACGTTTGGATATCTGGCAGTAGATATAATTGTTTAACTGTCTGTATAGTAATTAATTAAACAATGGTCAATCACGTCTCAAAAACTTTGGTTTTAATCAGTTTAGCACCTCTAAATCAGTAATACAAAATAAATATGATTCTACTAAACATTTTTGACCCCATTGTGTACATCCTTGAATAAAAAATAAGCTACTAAAGAGGTTAAGTGGCATCAACCTACTATAAGACGTAAACTCTAAACGTAACTTATTGAAAATAAAATTATGTAAAATAATATGGCTTGAAACTATTGTTGAATATTTATCATGATGGACATTTACTAGATTTTCAATATATATAGTTTAAAAAGTATGCATACATTACAAATTTGTTAATATGAAAAATAATACTCTCAGTTAAATTTTGATGGATCACATTAAAAAATAGTAATGTGTGTAAATAGGAGACATTGGTCAGGCTTATGTTCCAGACAAATCTGGCTAGTGGCTAGGAACTGTTGTTGTTGATGATGATGATGAATTGTAATGGACTTAACATTGGGTAAAAATGCTACACAATCTCTAAACATAGAAGTAATCAAGATAAGCCCCACTTGTCATTTGTATGATATAATTGAACAAGTAGTTTTGTCGGCAGGATGACTCCAAGCCCCCGTACTCATACGCTCAGCTGATTGTTCAAGCCATCGCTTCGGCCCAAGACAAGCAGCTCACGCTCAGTGGAATCTACTCGTACATTACCAAGAACTATCCCTACTATAGGACAGCGGATAAAGGTTGGCAGGTGAGTAGTATCCTTCATGTCCACTCATAGGAACCATATGACCCCTCACATTCTATGTTAGATGAGTAGAAGAAGAACAAGTCCTGTCATGGCAGATGAATTCACTGTCTTTTGGATGGAAGTGAACAAAGTCACCTGCATTGGTATAATGTGCCGGACTGGATGCTGGTCAGGTGTACTGAGTATGGCTTCCTACTCTCCTTCTAAGCAACATTTACAACAAAGATCCACCTTCCTTATCCTTATTCTAGCAGTGTGATCAATGCATGCATATAACCAAAAAGGTACTAAGATGCATTGAAAGGAAATTTGTCGTATTGGGCTTCATTGGCTCACATGATTTAAATTGTTTTAGTGCTGAGAGCAGTAACAATACACATTAGTTCGATAAGTTGGATTACAAATAAATCATTACTTAACAAACATTTATGATCACTTGATATAACTGTAGTTTATTTGTCACTAGTCAAATGACTCTTTGATTTTGGTTTCTCACCACGTCTTAGTGTCTGTTTGAGCTAAATGCACATTAATTACACTTGTGCAGTAATGATGGAGTTAGCATTTTAGAGGAGCTGTACTGGCACTTGAATGGAGGGAGAGTGGAAAACCATCGACGTAAAATCACCCTCTTTACACTCAACCAGTATTCGAACCACAATTTTCTCGTAACTGACTTTATACTCATTTTTAATTTATTTGAGGTATTTAATATGTACTTTATAAACTGAATGATTATATCAGCACATGATTTATTAACTAACTTAAATCTAGAACAAACACAACATCCAGCCCCCAGCTATTAATTCATCACTGTGAAAGGGGAAACCCACATTTCACTGATGATAAATTTTTCGGCCATATCCAGAATCAAACCCAGGATCCTTTGCTTAGTAGATAGACTGAGATAAGATGTCAGACAACAATACAGTCCAATTCGAGTGTGACACATTATACCATGTAGCCATCAATATTTTTTACCTCAATATTATGAATTGTGATGTTTTATCTTATCCCTAACTACTATCCTTTTCACCCACCAGGCAGTGCAACGCTAGTACACATATAGAGATAGTTTAGTTGTTTTTCAAATGATAACTACTCTAATTTTTTAATAGTAAATAGGTGACCTGGTGGTCTAGGGGTAAGGTGTCAGACTTCTATGCTGGCGGCCGGGGTTCAATCCTCGGTCCCAGCAAAGATTTATCTGATTACTAAACCCTTCCTTCACCTCTGACAAGACATCTTGTGAATGTGGGGAATGCCAGGCCTCCACCGTGGTTCGGATTCCACGTTAAACTGTAGGTCCTCTATTTCATCTCACAATCACCCTACCATTACACATTAGCGTAAGTGCGTATAACCCGAACGGGTAGTAAGACGCAGTGCTAATAATAATAATAATAATTTAATAGTAAATACATATTTTTGAAAGAAAAAAAGTTTAAAAAATGAAAATATTGGTTTTTAAATTAGAAATAACAAAACATGATTTAAATATAAGAACTACACTTAATAAAAATATGATAGAAAAAATAGTTAGAATGGTTTCAACACTCATGTGTCTAAAACATTAAAATTACACTAACAATTACAAAAAACGTTCATAAGAATGACATTTTAATGAGCTAAAATTTCTCCAAAATAACTTTAATAATCCTAAGATAATGCTAGAATCACCCGCAGTTAAAATTTTTAAATATTTCATATTTTCTTTATTAGTCTTTAAGGTAACAATCGTTCATGATCACATTTTCTGTTCCAATTACATTCCTCAATGCACAATTGAGCCTTCACCTTGTATGGAGGTTTGTTAAAAATTTGATGTTCATACTTCAAATGAAAAATAAAATCGTTAAAACAATATTTTAGTAGACATTATGGAATGGTAAATGCTTTTTATTTTATTAAAATGTGTTAGATTTGGTAAAATATCTATTGTATAGTTGAGCAACACTAATTTTAGACAGGTTAACCAACATAATTTCATAATTAAAGAATAACTAATACTGTTGTAGTTGAATGTATTAATACAAGTTTTTAATATTCTAAGCTCAAAAGCAATCAATATGTAATCTCAATGTAAAATTATTTTATTTAACTGAAATTATAATTTTAGAAAAAAGCCATGTTGACATAGTAAACATAACTATTATTTAAGTATTTACTAATCTATTTAGCTATTTTTATTTTTATTGCCTTGTCATGGCAATGCTACTTATACTGAGGAAAAAAGCAAAATGTATGAAAATATTTAATTACTTTAATGTTTGAAAGTAGCTTTAGAGCTCCATTATATTAGTAATGTGAAATATAATATTAATTTTAACAATCTTTTAAGTTACAAAATAATTTAGAAGTGAAACTGACGATATCATCTAATTTAAATAGCTTACACATACCATTGAGCCTTAAAAATTGATTTGTACATATTTCAGGGGGAAGCTTGAAAATTACAAACCTAAAAACTTTTGGTCTCTGTCTCAAGGTTTAATGAAGAGCTCAGCTTGAAGCTCAAAATCCTAGTACTTGCAGAGACTTAACTTAAATTGTTATAGTCATTAGGGTATTCAAATATCGCAGGCTACGATGGGCAGGACACAACACAGTGCGAATGGAAGGTACTGACTGACAAATCCAACGGGAAGAGACCAGTTGGAAGACTTAGACTCGGATAGGAAGAAAACATTAAAATGGACCTGAAAGAAATAGGGTGTAATAAACTGGACTGGGTAAAACTATTTCAAGATAGGGCTAGGTGGTAAACTTTTATAAGGTGATCAATGAACTTTTGAACTCAAAATGCCATAGAGCAGGGGTCCCAAACCCTATGCCTGCGTGCGCCATGGCGCCCGCCGAGCCTTTTACGTCTGCCCACCACTTTTTGACCACGTCAGAAAAGTTCTTGACTAATATTTTTAATCTGTCACTTTTCCGACAAAAAATCAAGGTTGTGCTTATCTCCAGGTACGCTGTTCTCAAGAAGTTGGTGATTGAAAGCCCTCTCTTTCAAATCCCTCCCTCTCATCCCTCTTTATTTGCGGGCTCATTTACAAAGTGTACTTTTACTTGGAACAACAATTCATATAGTTTCAAGCTGAATGGTTTTGATTTTTACTAATCCCAAAGACCTACCCCAATCCATCACTCTCCCCACACTCACTAATACCATGCTGATACCTCCTATTTCCTTTGTAAATATCTTGACATGAGTCTACCCAGATTTGTCGCCTGAATAAACACAGAATAAATATATATTTTAAAAATATACCTAAGCATTAAAATGGCAGTGGGTGGTTAAATATTTCCTTGTGTATTTATTTTGGTCTTGTTAAAACTGTAAATAAAGCAGTATTTTTTTATTTATTAACATTGACTTTCGGTTTGGTGAAAATTGTTTCAATTGGTTTTGAACTAACTTTGTATTATTTTATACGCAAATTAAAATATATATATATATATATATATATATATTCTAAACTCACAATTTTTTTTAATAATATGTATTTTTGTGTGTGTGCTATTTGCATTATGAATTATGTTCGGAAATAAATTTATTGAAAAAGTGATTGGTGCCTGCTGCACTACCGTTAGTTTTGAATGTGTTCTAAGGCAGGGGTGCAGAATATGTCCGAACGTGAACGAGGTTCGGGGGAAATTAAAGCAATCCTGCAGGCAAAGTATGGATCTTTTTATTTAGCACGTCATATGCCATGACGCCCGTGGGATGACGGCCACGTTCTGACATTTTGACAAAACAACGAGTATGTAAGTGCAAGTCATAGCCTCTATGGCGTGAATGACGGCGCACAAACTTTGACACGCGCTAGTATGGGAAAAGAGTATGTTGGCAACCATGGTAGCTACCTTAGCTAGGTATATTACGATATTACGAGGTTGGCAGGACCATAACATGATTGAACACCAATGAAAATTCGTCTTATCTTTCCGCCTTCTCTTGAAAACATCAACAAGCAAATTGAGATGGAGACAATGTAAGTAAATAACCACTCTTATAAAATATTTTGTTTTAGATAATGATCCTATTTAAATATTTTCCAATTAAGCCTATAATTAATAGTGTCGTACTAAACTTTAGTTATACTGAAGAGTATAATTAAATCAATATCAGTAAACAAAATATGTAAATATAAATTTACATTGTTATAGTTGTGCTTTATTTCAAAATGTTCGATTGTACAAGATTATAAAATCCGTACCCAGAAATAGAATAGTTTGTGTTAACAGTAGGCCTATATTAAGAATAAAGCATCCACTACTATACCTATCTAGTACACAAAAAACTCTTTCAATAAATTAAGAAAATGTACAATAATTATTGGTTGAACTTCTAAGTTATATATTTAGGCCTCACTTTTATAAGCTTTGAAGAAAAAAATTAAAGTATAGTTTAACAATATATCACCATTTGTATGCATGCAAAATAGTTGCAGAATACTATAGGCGTATACAAATCCAACTAAACATTTATTTGCTTTTATAGGCCCAAAACAATCAGAAGTGGGAGAGTGAATGGTCGACAATGGAAGTTTCTTGTGGACAACCATTTAACAAATATCAGTACTGTAAAAAAAAAGTCAGTGGTTTTTGATACATTCAAAAATTCATGTTTGGAGCATTTCATAAATCAATAGTCTAACTTCTTTATATAATTCATTCTATAATCTATATTATTAGTGCTATTCATTTGTCATAAGATATTTATTTTAAAAGTAAAAATTGGTTCATCGCACGCCCCACCCCCCTCAATAATAATGAATAGTTAGTGACGCCCATTGTTTGTAGTAGTGTTCTTCAAAGTGGGGTATGCTAGTTGTACAGTAACAGAAAGGAAAATTAATTTAAGATTAAAAAATAGCAATTTGTATTTTTAAATTACACCATCATAAACATTAAATAGATGAGGTAATCTTGTGTTGTTCCTATTATTTCCTCCTATATAAATTATTATAGTCACTAACAAACTCATTCTTCTGCCATTGCTCTGATTGACAAAAGCCAATCTTTTAGGCCTTGTCACAGTAATAATATAATATTTAGCACCGCGTATTACTACCCGTTCAGGTTATACGCTTTAAGTACTAATTACTCTAATGGGTTAGGAATTGGGAAGGTTGAATTAGAGGAAGTGAACCCGCATTTGCGTGGATGGAGAGTGGAAAACCATTTAGGAAAAACCACCCCCAGTTCACCCGACAGATTCGAACCTCGATCTCCCCGTCCTCAGCAGCCGAGCTCAACACGTCAAGCGCGTTAGCCAACTACGCCTCCGAGGCGGGTCTTGTCACAGTACTTTGGAGGCTATTCTCAACTGCTTGATATTGTTTTAAACACACTTATACGTCCTTGGAATTTATTTAGTGGACAATACTTTGTTCCAAGTCAAGTAGGTTAAGTAAATAAAAATATAGACAATAATATTTAAACACATTTTCAAGAATGTTTATTTATAATAACTTTAATTACAGGCAAATATGGCAAATGTTATTTTATATTGAATACAAAATTAAATATACAAACAAGACAATGTCAAAACAGAAAAATCTAGAAATCAAGAAGAAAGTGTTGCATTCACAAAAGAACATTTTTTTTAGGTATGGCGCGATTTAAAAAGAAATACCAGAGGTAGAGCTGCAGCCATAAACGCAGCACACAAACAGGCAAGAAATCCAGACGTTGAAGACAAACTAACCACACTAGATAAAATAGTCATCGCTGTGATTGAATGGGAGTCCAGCACGGTCATTCCAAGCCTTTCTTCTATTGGACTGGTAAGATTTAAGACAGCTGAAGTTCACATGATGAGGGAAAAATGTAAAAGATTGGTAACAGAGTAAATAATGTGTTGACTAGTTTACAGATTTCATATTCAAACCAGGTAGAATAACTCAAATCACAATGCACTGTGAGACCAACAGCATGTTTCATGAACTTAGGAGTATTTAAAAAAAATATTACTGTATGTCATTATCATATTTTGATGAACCGTATAATAATAATCATGAACCAGCTCATGAGCTCTCATATGAAAGAGGCCCTATTTAATAGGTAATGATATTATTTATCTAGAGCAGTAGTGTGCAGCGCTTGGGCCACAACCCCATTTGGTGTCCTGAGTTAGAGATGACAAAAAACCTCTGCTAAGTAGGATGCATCCTGTAGCTAATGTTAGGTACAATAAAATGAATTTGGCTATAGATATCTAACAATATTAGGAACATATATTTTTATTTACATGGTGGTATTGGGGTCAATACTTCATTGGAGCCGCACGACTAATCTAGAGGAACAGATACTAATTAGATGATTATACATGCTTTAATATTAAATTAATGTATTTATATATATATATATATATATATATATATATATTAATGAATATGATTCACATAATTCTGAACACAATTTAATAATGACGGTGTAGTAACTATAAATTACATTTATCTTTTTAACATTTCAATGGTTAAATCAACAAATAATTTGAAGATGTCACCAAGTTCAACAAAAGGAAAAAAGAACAGGCCAAATAAAACTAACAAGTTGTTTATGATCTATAATATCTCCCTTAACTTAATTGTTTTTCCCAGGACAATGATTTGGAAATGATGCTTGTTGAGGACAATATTCTGCCAACATATACATGTAAGTGGGTACTGTAATAATGTATCTTTGCACATAATCTTACTACCTGTTTGGCCAGTTCATATATAGAGAGTGAGGTTGGTATGGTACATTTATGTGAAGAGTGGGAAACTTTAAAAATAAAGACCCTCGGTAAATCCAGTCCAAGAGAGGGGAATGAGGAGGGTAGCTTAGAAAAAAATACATTCATGTTGTCAATTACAAGTACAATACCTTTTACATTTGGTTGTGATCTCAATTTTCAAACGTCAAACTTTCCATCCGCAGCAGTTTACAGGTGCAATACAAAAATAAACAAATAATTATAACACTACAAACTATTATTATTATTATTATGTGTTGTCTTATGATAAGTTCATTACTTTTGTCAGTGAAGTTTAAACCACCAATGTACCCTATCCTTTGACTTTTCCTTCAGCTCCCAGAACTTTTTTTTACACAATATAAATTATATTACAGCTTTACAAGATGTATACGAAGAGGATCCAACAATTTTTACACTGCCATCGACTCAATCAGGACCATCAACTCGACCAGGCCCACGGACTCAACCAGATCCATCACATAAACCAGAAACATCCCGTACACCAACGAGTGCCACAAAATGTGTACATAATTTAATTTGTTAAATGTTTAGGCCTACTCGTGTCAATAGAACAATACTTACTTAAAAGAGAAACAAAATATCCCCTCAAATAAAATAGCTGATAAAGAAATTTTATTAAAGATAAAAGAAAGAGCGTAAACAAAGTTACTGCAACTCTTATCTAAATGCAATATTTTTTCAGGTCTTTTTTATAATAGGACAGCACACATATCTTGTTAATCCAAAAAACTTTTAAAATCCTGTAATGAAGAAATTGCAACAAAATGTAATTACTTGTTATTCAGGAAATTGATGTGGTGATTATGAGGTGGTTTCTACAAAATTATACTTGGGTGCAAGAAGAAAATGCAACCAATGCACGTGATGTAAAATATAGGAAATTTTACCACTAAAAATTATTTTATCAATTACATAAATCCATTTTCTCATAAATTTTTCAAGAAATCCACAATTTACAGTTGACATTTGATATTTGTAACTGTTTAAGTTCCACATTTTGATGCAGTGAAATGCATCTTTGTTACAGGCCACAACTGAATAATTAAAAGTTTTATCAGAGGCCTTTACAAATATTGCAGATCACACACACACGACAATAAACAAAGCTGTGAAAGAATCTTTACAGCAATTGAAAAAATGGCTGTATCCAATGAAACAATGGCCGCAGCCATTGTAAAACTTGCAGAATTTATTGCCAAAATGTAAAGTTTAGGCATCACAATCGGTGTGACTCAGAACATTTAAAAAATATTTTTACTTTCAAGCCACAAATCTTAAAACATATTTTTCTTCTTTAATTTTTCAGTTGAAATTTGTTAATTTGTTTTAAAGCTCTAATACTGCCTGTTAGTGGTTCAGAACCAGAATAATTATAAGATGAACTCAACCAGACCCCAGACCAGTAATTTAACACTTAACTGAATGTTTAAACCTTTATGATAAGTGGATTATAAGAAGAAAAAATGACAAGTTATTATTTATATTTTCTCTTATGTCATTAGATTTCTATTTCTTCTGAGCTTCAAAATTGTTTCAACGATTCAGATTTGAAAGTAAAATGAAGATTAGGATTCATAAAATAATGGATTCGACCCTACTCAACTTAAATTTCTGTTTGAATTATACACAGGCCTACAAAAAATATTGTAACACATAAAAGGGAAAATAAAGTTATAGTATCAAAAATCATCGAGACCCCAGACACGAAACTTGCCGCAACCCCCAGGTTTGAAACTAAGTGTTATAAGTGAACTGTTTAAAATGTGCTCACTGGAGTGATGTTATCACTGAGCTCAAACTAACGACCCCCAGTGTTGAAAGACTCTCATAAGGCTTTGTGTCTGGTGCTTGTTTCCGTTGTGGGTTAAGCCTACTGTAGAACAATAATGTATCATTTTCATAATCTAAAAAAAACTCTAATCAAAGTAATTTGTTTTATTGTGAAGAAGGTACAGGAAAGGTGGATAGAACAACAAAATGGCTTCTGCAATACAAAACACAGTTCTCACTTTACATTGCTGCCATTGGACAGAAAGGTATTGGCTGTACACATTTATGCACAGCGGTTAAAGAAACAACAATTTCACTTTGTCCAGTGGCAGCAATTTTTAAAAGTGAAAAATAAATAAGTTTGTAATAAAGCCTCTTAACTTCTAACAAAATATTAGGGTTAATTTATCTTGGGAATTATATTTTTCATGGGCCTTGCAAACTAAGTCTTTCATTCCAAGAGTTGACTTATTCTGGACTTTTTCCACATTATTTTCACTAATAATTTCCATTTATTTAAACAATTGTATTAATTGATCTCACAATACCCAACTGTCTGAAATAGGTTAATGATATTTCCAAAACATTGTTTAGATCTTATGGTTGTGTGAAGTGCACATTTCAATTCAAAGCAAACAAATTAGTTAAGTTATTATTGTTGTAGTCAGTGGCAGATTCGGGGTAGGGAAATGTACCCCCTCCCCCCATGTTTTTTTTTGGAGAATTTACATTAGTAAATAAAACCCACCTCAGTGGCGTAGTTGGCTAACGCACTTGTTGTGTTGAAGCTCGACTGCTGAGGACGGGGAGATCGAGGTTCGAATCTCGGTCGGGTGAACTGGGGGCTGCTTTTTCCTAAATGGTTTTCCACTCTCCCTCCACACAAATGCAGGTTCACTTCCTCTAATTCAACCTTCCCAAGTCCTAATCCACTAGAGTAATTAGTACTTAAAGCGTATAACCCGAACGGGTAGTAAGACGCAGTGCTAAATATTATTATTACAGTAGTAAAAAAAATCTTATTGATAACATGGGAGCTTAATAGTTGTTTTTGTGTGTGTTGTGCCCTAACTTTTTTCAACCGGATACAGCCGGGTAACATTGATGCTCATGTAACTGCATTCCTTAAACATATTTTCTTTTATAATTTGTCTTTTGTCCAATATAGAATATATACATTTTAAAGGACATAAGGTAAAATATAATGATTTGTCTCAAGGTGCCCCTCCTTTCAAATTTTTTCAGGATACATCACTGCATGTAGTTTTCCAAGTTACCCCAATATTGTTGTTAGTCAAAGACTAATTTTTATTAATTACTGTGTCAAAATTTTGTAAAATATCTTCACATTTTTTAATATTTATAAAGACGTTTGTTTGTTTTCTTTGTCGGGTGTTTTGTTTTTAAATAATGTTGCAGCATTTGTTGTCCAAAATAGTTTTGTTCTACATGTAACATATACTAGTTCAAAAATAAATATTATAAGAAAAAAAAAGCATTACATTTTGTTAAGAACAGAATAAATCTTGTGTTCTATAATATGATTTTTAATTTCCTATGTAAAAACTCATTTTAACCATAAAAAGGTTTTTACTGTAAAGTGTTGCAGTAAGATAGTGACACTTTAATATTTTTACCATTGAAACAAGCCACACCATATTTGATGTCAGTTTTTTTTTGCCATAGTAAAAGACAATAATGAAACCATATTTATGTTTACTACGGTTGGAGGCCGAGAGGAAGACCAACAGACAGATGGCCGAAGGGAGTAAGGTGTGATGTAGAGGATAAGACTAGGCCAAAGTGGGAATAGAAAGGTGGTGGGAGGAAAGGACGCGGCGGAGAGGCAG
Organism: Timema shepardi; assembly: GCA_902151425.1. Classification (NCBI taxonomy): domain Eukaryota; kingdom Metazoa; phylum Arthropoda; class Insecta; order Phasmatodea; family Timematidae; genus Timema; species Timema shepardi. The sequence continues at coordinate 79,498 of CABFVX010002471.1, forward strand.
TTGGAAGCTGTTCATTGTTATGATGACTATTTATGTGGAATTTAACATACTGTTTAATTAAACAGAATGATATATATATATATAGTTTAGGTCATGAAATTAATATTTACAAAAATGAAAATCTAAGATTGCACCCATTGCTAGACAACACAACCACATGATATTAAAAAAATGTGTTTATTGGAAATATCTTTGGACAGTGCCAGCACGCACATTAGCGGCAATGGCGGGTGGCACTTGATTGTGTTCTGCGTGGAGCAGGGAAACTTCTTCAACCAGTAGTTGGGACTCTTCAATATGGTAGTGGCGCATCATATTGTTTAAAACTGCGCAAGCAGTTGAACCCTATTTCTAACCCCAACGCCTAACTTAGAGGGTTCAAATAAAAAAATAATAAGTCAACAAAAAGAAAGAGAGTGCTGAGTGAGTGATGAATATCAGAAAAAGCTGGGCTAAAAATAAACAATACCCAGCTCATGCAATTAGGAACAATTGCGGAACCCGTCCCCACGGTCGACCTCAACAATATATAATAATAAGCAAGAATATAACAATACCCCTAATTCGATTACCACACAACAATTTAGCTAGAATATTACACCTAAGGATGAATGTGTAAAAAGAGTAAGTAGAAAAATTAGCGACAAGAGTTGTTTATTAGATATTCAAAAGATATGAACAACAATTAATTTAAATAAATAATCCAAAGAAAGAAAAAAGGTATACAATATTTTGTAATCTCAATACGATGGCCTCATATGAAGAGCGCCTTAAATGTATAAGTGAATACCATCACTAATTACGTTAACAAAATTGACAGGCAAAAAAGAACAATATAGTACTCATAAATTTAACCTCTACCAAATGCTCATGTTCTTTACAAAAATAATTAAAATGATTTATGTTAGTATCCTTCCATTTCTTCGTCCCGTAAAAAAGGGAAAATATACTTAGACCTAGAATTATCATAATTCTAACGTTGGCATTAGCTAGAGAAATCCACATTTAAACTGCCAACACTTAAGAAATTACCAACCATAAATTAAGTTATTAAGGCGGCTATTGCTGACCTCTTACTAGCGCTGATGGCGCCCGATACATTAAGTTGATATGTAAACATTGGAAGTGAAATATTAATAGCACTACTTTATAAACGGTATCCAATAACATTAAAGTTCAATATAATAGAGATAAGCCATAAGTCCAAAAAAAGGCATTGTTATTTAAATTACTAGATATTAGTTTTCTCGTTAAGAGTCCAATAACACAAGTTCATTATACTTGAGATAAGCATTAAGCACCCAAGAAATATTGTTATTAACAAAACCATTAGATATTTGTTTTTTTGTTAGAATCCAATAGCACAAGTTTATCATCATTGAGATAAACCTTAAGTCCAACAAGGAATATTATTATTAACAATATTACTAGATATATATTTTCTAGCTAGAGTGCTTGAATCTAAAAAAATGTGTAGTACGATAATTTCTAGTAAGTCTCCATATGAAACATGTGCACATTGGCTCAAAGAGGAATGGGATTTGAACAGCAGAAGTGACCATGCGTGATTATTACATTAAGGACTAGGAAACAAAATATGAAACATTTCAAATCTTGTAACAATGCTTATTCTTCTTATGTTTTATTTTAGAGTAATTTAAACTTAAGGATGCTTATTTTATGCAAATATTAGCTCATTAAAACTATGGTGGACTTATTTTAATTCAATAAAAACTATGTTTTATAAAAGTGATGGTTTTATTTATAAATAAATAACATAAGTGCTCAAGAAATTAAAAGCTCAATTTAAAAGTTGTGTTAATTTGTTTTATAATTCACACCAGTGTATTTTTAAGACTTTTTACAATATTTTAAAAACAAGTTACCGGATGTTATAAAGGAAGAAAATCGATAAAAGTTAATATTTTTTTCTTTATTAGTACAAATACATAGGCATATAAAGTAACAAAACTGAACATTTGAAGACAATGGAAGATTTTGAGAGCTGTGGTGCGACATCAACAGTCGATACATTGGCAAATAAAGTATGGAATTTTTTTACAAAATTAGACAAAATGAGTGCTAAGTGTAAAAAATGCAACTCCATACTGAAAATTCCCACTGGAACCACTACCACCATGATTCGTCACCTAAACCTACATCCAAAAAATTTAGTTAGCTTTAATAAGTTAAAAATGAAAAATCCAATTTAAATTTAACTCAGCACGAAAAAGAGCGGGGAAAAAGTAGTGATAGAATCAGGCAAACATCTATAGATAGTATATTTTACAAGTCATCTGTACTTTCTAAAGATAGTTCTCATAGCAAGGAAATAACATTGAGTATCGGAAAGATGATGGCAATGGACTACCAACCATACACATTTGTTGAGCATCGAGGCTTTAAGCAATTTTGTGCCAACATGGAGCCAAGGTATAAACTTCTTTCAGCAACAACATTTTCAAGAAATGTCATAAACAGCTTATATGAGAAGCAAATGTGAGCACTGAAAATACAAATCAGTAGAGATAAAGAACAGGGCTTATACTCGCTCGCTCTAACCGCAGATATCTGGACATCCCGAACTATGGAAGGCCATATATATTTGACATGCCACTATATGACACAAGAGTTTTAAGTTAAAAAGACATGTTCTTGAAATTTCTCACTTTCCAGGTAGTCACACTGGTGAGGCTATTAAGTTAAAACCGGATGATTTGCTCCAATCTTGGGGTCTTAATCAAATGACTGTACCTATTTATGTTATGTCAGACAATGCCAGAAACATTGTAAATACCCTTTCTTGTACAACATTTCAACATGTCCCATGTTTTGCACACTGTCTCCAGCTTGTCATTGCTGATGCAAAGAAAGGACTCGGTGTTGCAGATTTGTTGGCTACTGTACGTAATATATTATTATTATTAGCACCGCGTCTAACTACCCGTTCGGGCTATACGCACTTACACCAATGTGTAATGGTAGGGTGATTGTGAGATGAAATGGAGGGCCTACAGTTTAACGTGGAATCCGAACCACGGTGGAGGCCTGGCATTACCTCACATTCACAAGATGTCTTGTCAGAGGTGAAGAAAGGGTTTGGTAATCAGATAAATCTGTGTCACGACTGAGGATTGAACCCCGGCCGCCAGCACAGAAGTCTGACACCTTACCCCTAGACCACCAGGTCATCCTACGTAATATAGTTACCTATTACAGTCATAGCTCTGTCGTGAGAGGGAGGTTACAGAGCAAGCAACAACAGCTTGACTATCCACAAAATAATCTAATTCAAATGGTCAGTGAGTATGCTATGCTAGCCCGGCTTTTGCAACAAAAAGAGCCTCTAATGGCAGATTTAGTGCAAAATGGGAAGGATGGTCTCTCAGCTAGGGAATGGAGGATGGTTGAAGGTATAGTTAAAGTGTTGCAAACTATTGATCATGCCACACATGATAAACTGCCTACACTGCCAATAAAAATTCCAATTCTTTATGGAATAGAAAATGTTATAAATAAACACATTGAAAAGGGTGAAGCAGGCACAGCTTTGGTATTTGCTAGACATCTTAAGCAAGCGCTTTTATCAAGATTTGCAGGCTATAGATGCTGCAAAGTTTCTCGAAATGATATGATACTTGACCCCAGATACTTCTGGATGCACATGAAAAATATTTAGGGATGCGTGAAATTGTACAAGAAATTAATAAAACAACAGTTGAGCCTAGTAATTACCAAGAAGCTGGCCCGACAAGTGTTGTAAAATCCTCCAATAGAAATGAAAATGAATCACTTTGGTCTGCTTTTGAAGAGATGAATGAAACACATAAGTCTACCTCAGGTAAGCTAATATGTTTTATTGTCTAATAATTTACTCTTCTTGACAGTTTGCCGTCTAAATTTGTATTCAATTATGTTAAAACTTTTATATTATTTTTTCTTTATCACAGATAGTCAAAGGGATGATGTATTTGACAAGCTTAGAGGTTTTTGGCTGAACCCAACATTTTTTGAGCTGATGATCCATGACTACTATGGTGGTGCACAAATAGACACCACACCGCTTCGATCTATTGGCACCATTAGCCAGATATTATATGGCGGTTCCAGCCACTCATGTAGCCAGTGAGAGGCTGTTTTAGACAGCAGGAAACATTATTTCTCTGCATCGTCGAGAGAATCTTTTACCTGAACATGCTGAGCAATTGGTTTTCTTGCATGAGAGACTTTAAACTTGCTTGAAATGTTAATTGTAGCGACACAAGACTGATTTCATTATTTTAATATCATGAGTTTTATGAACTTTTTTTGTGTTAGTGCAATTTTAGGACATGAGTGTTGAAACAATTTCAATAATCTTTACTAGGGCCTATTATATTTTTATTTGTGTGTTCTTACTTTTAAATCATGTTTTATTTTAAAGATAGGTGTTAGTTTAGTTAAAAAAACACAAATATTTACATTAAAAAAACTTTTTTCTATATTATTTACTATTTATAAATATCATTGTTATTTAAGGCCAAGTGAACGTTTTCATATATTTTAAAAACTTTATTTACATTTTAAAGCTGTGGTATCTACATTTTATGTTGGATTTGACTGGTGACATTTTACAAATGGTATTTTATTTTTAAAATAAACAAATATATACTCTTAACATTTTAAAATTATGAATATACTCGAACTTAACTCAAACTCGGGAGCTTTTAGAAATACTCGACTTGAGTTCAACTCGGCTGAAAAAACGCAAGCTCGCAGACCCCTAGTTTTCGGAGAAATATGTTATGTTCTGGGGAAATATTGGAGCTCTGAACATATTCTGCACCCCTGCTCTAAGATACAAAAAGGTTGGGGACCTCTGCCATAGAGTAAGTAAGTTTTAGTACCTGTCTTTATGTTGATATTCCAATGTACCACCATTCTCACCCCCCAGAAGGTACATTAAACAATCATAAGAAAATAATTACACATCCCTACAATCATTAATATATTGTATCAAGAATTATAAATTTAATAAATAAGAGGTAAGCGTATTATCTTTGGAAGAAGGTACAGGAAAGGCAGATATAAAAATATAAAGGGACTCCTTATTATGTGTCTCTTTGCCTTTCCTGTACCTTCTTCCAAATATAATTCGCTTAACACATGTAGTGAAAAGAAGTTTTCCTTAAAGAGATATATAAAGAAGAGTTAATAATTTAGGTCACAATTAAGATGGGGGAAAATATCATACAGGCACAGTCCTATTAACATATTTCAACACATTTTAGTGGGTGCACTAGTTCAATAAGGATGCAATTGTCTCACTCCTTGATGGAGACATTAGAACAATAAACTCTACAGGAGCTTGTTCAAAATTTGTTTTAGTGCTGGAATATCATTCTGCTCATAAAAAACAGCACTGAACATGAAAGAGTGGTATCGAAATGTCACTTATTCTTACAAAAAAATATGTAATGTTTCCACATACTTGTTTTATTGTTTTTGTCAAGATATATTTTTTTGCTCTGTAGTTAATTTTGGCCATAGCTTGTGGCTGTTAAGAAAACATCTTGTAAATTTATAAATGTTGGATATATTTTGTTGACAGAACTCTATCCGACACAACTTGTCTCTCAATCGCTACTTCATCAAGGTACCACGCTCGCAAGAGGAACCTGGCAAGGGCTCATTCTGGAGAATTGACCCACAATCGGAGTCGAAACTCATAGAGCAGGCATTTAGGAGAAGACGACAAAGAGGCGTACCCTGCTTTCGAGCACCCTTTGGCCTTTCCTCCAGGTGAGTCGATAGTTTCATTATTATCTAACATTGCTCTTGCTATTGATAATGGTGGAGTTGCTAAAATTCATAATAAATTATGGAACTCTTGAGTTATCTGACTATATGGTTGGCTAGCATCCTTGGAAACCTACCAGCCTAGTTTTTAGACAGTAAAAATTGAAATAGTACTTCATGAAATTTTCTAGATTACATCAAATCTATCCTGACTTTTGGGTCAGGAATGATAATTTCTCTTACCTGCAGGAATCCCAAAATTTTAAATTCTCGTGCACCCCTAATATTGACTTAAATCTAGAAATTTAGCATGAATGAAGAGTAGGGCAGAAAATCTTTAAAACAATACAGAATAATAAACTCGTAAGCGTACATCCCAAATGGGTAGTGAGACGCGGTGCTAAATTAAATTAAAAACAATATGCTCGTAAACACTGTTGTAGAAACACAAAGATGGTATTTAAATTATGACGTATTTGAACATTTTACTGCACAATTTACACCTAGCAGAAGGCAGCCCAGCTTTGTCTATCTCAAAGAATTCCCACACATCCAAAGTTTTTGAACTGGAGCGAGTCATGATGACAATTAAATGGTAAATGATCTGTCAGATTGAAAAAGGTTGAGTTCCCCCTCCAAATAATTCACTAAAAAGTAGGTTTCTGAGCACAGAGCGAGTTCCATGGAATAATTAATTAGGTGCAGAATATGTATGCATTAATATTCACAGGATTATGCTTCAAGCCTCCTTTTTTCCAACATTTTGAGTTGTGTGAATTAAACGCTTGAGCTCAAGGGTGATACTAACAATAGATTTCTATCCTTAGTTAGTTGTTGCTCAAAAAAAAACCTCATAAAATTAGTTGATCCATTGATTCAACCTACCTTATTAAGAAAAGTGTTTACTCACAAATATATAAAATGCCACCCTTTCAACATTCTCAGTCATAAATATACACACCAAAATATTAATGTATATAAAAAAATACTTGAACTTTACCAACTAGACAACATATGTTGTTTTTTTCTCTAAGAAAAGAGGTGCCCTCCAATAAATATAATTTTTAAATATAGTTAAACTTATCACAAGTTTTATCATTTATTTGGATGTCAGAATTATTTCAATACTATGTGAGCATGTCTTTACAAACATTTGTCTAGTAAGACAGCGTAGAAACACTGTACAATAATGTAAAGTAATTGACAGTGAAGGAAGCCAACCTGAAAGGATAGTTAGGTTAGGCCTAGATATAAAAACACACTTCTCTCTTCATTTCTTCTCTTTTCAAACTATTGCTCTTTATTACACTTCACACATTGTTGAATTTTTGGAGATGTTCCTTTATCATTAGAAGAGACACATTGAAAACACACAAACAAACAAGGATAGGCTATAGAACTCCATGGCTGTATTCGAATAGTCCAAAGCTCTCTAGTCGGGACCTTGAGTTTTAGGCTTGATGCAGTCTTGATGATTTTACATTTTTCGCGCTTTTCATAGCGAAGATTGCATCAAACTATTCGAACGGCAACAACCTTATTTAAAATGGTGGAAAACGTAAGTCATTGCTCTAGCAGACAAAACGATAATACTAAAACAATTACCAGTCACACACCGCGAGAACAGCGCACGGCTAGTAGCCTTCGTATCCACGGTGACCAAGACCCTGAGAAGACTGCATAGGTATTGTTTGTGACTATTCGGACAGATCTACACTTGGTCACGTGATTGCTAATGCAGTTATCAAGGGTACAAGTCAAGGCGACGCCGCATAAGTAGACTATTCGGATACAGCCCATGTTTATAGATTGATTTGAAATATGTAACTGTTGCCAAATTGATATAACTAAATATGGTTTGAAATGAAAAAATAGCTTGCTGAGGATTAAAAATAACTTTAAAATTGATAGGGACTATACTTGGCTAGGGAGGGAAGCGGGAGTGGAGGGGGAAAGGGGGGCATGATGAGCAGAAGTTGAGTGAAGTAGATTGAGACTATTTATTGTTGTTTGAGAGTCAATAGTGCGTTGAAATCAGGAGATCTAGGAGAATGACCCAAGCACGAAATGGACCATGGTGAGTCAACTGCAGTTGATTATTTTTGCTGACTATAGCAGTGTTTCACGGTGGTTATAATGTTTGTATGTGTGATCTAATTCCTATTAGCCTGGCACACTATAATTTATTCTAGACTATTTATCTGAATATTGTACATGCATCCAGGAGTGCACCTGCATCTCCAAGCCATGTTGGTATGAGTGGCCTGATGACGCCAGAGTCTTTGTCTCGAGAAGGCTCACCAACCCCCGACCATTACATAGAGAGCTCGGTGGTGTCCCCAGCCGTGCATGGCACACATTTGGAGGTGAAGGCATCGCAATCAGCCCCTGGCTCTCCAGGACATCCCGGTAATATTTACATCCCTTCAGATTAACTTGCAAGATGTAGTGTTAGCTAGGAGGAGAGGTTCCGGATCTGAAACAGATTTTAGTTTGTGTTTAGGTCCTTCAGCAGTTATTTGTCTAAGAGCTTTTGTTTGAGTATCTCACCCCCATCATCATCTTCATCATAATTATCATCATTTGTTTCCAGCCTGTGGCCTGGTCACTTTAGCAAAATGCCTCTATCTTCCTCTATCTTTCCATCATTCTTCCTTGTTTAGTTGCTTTCATTCTACTCTCACTTGCACACTTTCTGTTATCTGCTCCTTTCATTTCTATCTTGGCCTATCTTGTGGTCTTTTCCCTACATACTTCATTTCCATCATTTTCTTAGCATCCTCTCGTTTTTCATTCTCATTAAATGCTAATACTATCTCAGTATTGCTTCCTCTACTATCTCATGTACTCCTGTACCCCTATCTGTTCCTGAATAACTTAATTCTTTATTCTATTTCTCCTCGTGACAGCTAACACGCTCCTCACAATCTCCATTCCAATAGCCTCCACTTTCCTAGTCTCTCTTACATTTCTTATATTCATTATCCATGTTTCTGCTGCATATCTGACAATGGGTACAAAGTACGCCCTGTACAACATTTCCTTGCACTTCAAAGGGCCTTCTCTTCTTCATAAACAAGTTTCTTACACACCTCTAGAACAGCTCTCCCTGCTGACCTCTTTTTATTAGATCCTCTCTACTTCCACCTTTCGCCTCATTATTACTTGACAGATATTTTACTTTCTGCACTTTTTTGAGCTCTACTTCATCCAACCGTGAACATCTCAAAATATCTCATCCATAGTTCCTTTTCTTCCTTTCCTGTCATCCACGTTCTTTCTTTTTACTTCCTTCCACACCCTGTTCCTGCATTTCTGCTCATTTTTTCATCCAATCCTTCCTGGCTTTCTGTACCACTTGCTTTGTGCTTTTCTTCTTCTCCCTATATTCTTCCTCTATTTCCTTATTCCTATTCTTAAAACTCCTTTTGAATGCATTATTCTTATCTACTTCTTTCATCACCAGGTGTTGTTCCACCAAGGATATCTCTTTCCACTTCCTCTCATTACTTGTCTTCCCACATACCTTCTTTGCAGCTCCCACCAGACTGTTCTTAAACCGTTACCATTAAACCTCTACACTTTGCATCTCATCCTTAGACATTAAACTTCTTACCTTTCTCTCTATCCTTTTCATTTTTAACCTCCACAACCTTATTCTTCTTTCTTGTCTTAGTACCTTTCTCCTACATTTCCATCCCTTTTTGTCCACCACCAACGACCTGAGGTCATTATCTAAGGACACACTTGGTATTACCTTGATGTTTATGTTCTGCCTTTTCATTTCTTCATCCATGATGAAAAAGTAGTCTATAATCGACTTTTGCTCCCCATCCCTACTATCTAGTGTTCTTAAGGCTTTCTCTGTCCTTATACCAGCAGTTTGCCACTTTAATTTTATATCTTACAAGTTACATATAACTCCAACAGCCTTCTACGCTCCTTATTTATCTTTCCCCAACACCTCCTTAAACCCTCCTCTCTCTTTTCCTACTTTTGCATTAAAATCCCCAATTACTACCTGACAGTCGTTTCCCATATGCCTTTCTAGATCTTCCTTAAACTTGTCAGTTTATTCTGCTTGACACCTCATTTGTGGGTCATACACTTGTATCACTTACTGATGTCACTATCACTATTATTACTATTATAATTAATAATATTAATAGAAACTAACAAACACAAAATGGCTTTTACAGTAAAAAGAAAAAACACAGTTTACACTTTACATTGCTTCCATTTGACAAATAGGTAATGACTGCCTCTTAAGCAAAATCTTTCCTTACCACCAAATCCCTCCAACCTAGTTTTCATTCTATCATAACTCATCAGGAGGAGTGTGAAACTGGCAATGCAACTTCCTAAAAGAGGAAACCAAAAAACACAAAAGGGAGAAAACAAAATATGTAAGGCATGATTGGACACTTAGATAAGAACATGTATAAAGACTAACATAAATTATAAACACAGTAAATAGACATTGTATGTGAAAATATATCAGGGCTGCTGTTTTTACAGAAATTTTAGCTTTTTTTTTAAGGTTAACTTAGGAACTACGACTTTTAATTGTAACTATTCCGATATGGTTCTTAAAATATCAATTCTAGCCTTTTAAAAGTTAGCATGCTCGGTCCAAATAAAGACGATTTATATTGACCTTGTTATACATAGCCATGTTTGGTCCAGATAGGTATAGTAATTTATAATATTATATAGACTTGGCTTCTATGTAGCCATGCATGCTTCAAGCAAGGGAAGTATATGAACCTTACTAGGTTCAAACAAAATAACTAGGAAATTTATGTCAGTTCAGGTAAAATCAAGCTTTTCAAGTTATCAAAATTATTTTGACTATCGATTATTTCGATACTGGTACTGTTAAGAATCAAAGTACATTATAGTGAAAAATCGAGCTTGACATAATAAGAAACGGTTTGCACACATTTTATTTTCGTTTGTTCGCGTATTATAAATGTTAAATTGATAATTACACAAGATGAACAAAAAACGTAAATCTTCACCATAAAGGTCGTTATATGTACAGAAGTACAAACCAGCATGGGAAAAGGAATTAAAATGGTTAAAGTAAGGAAAAAACAACACATCGGCCATGTGCATGATATGTAATTCTAATTTGAACATAGCCAATGAAGGAATAAAGGATCTTAGACACCATGAAAAAACCGATTATCACAAAAGGAACCAGCGCATTGTAGAGAAAAATTCTTCATTGACAAATTTTGTGACCAAACAAAATAATAGTGTGGTTGATGCGAAACTACTTTGGTCAAATTTTGTGTGTGAAAATAACTTACCAGTGAAATTAAGTGATTATTTTATCAAGTTAGTTCCTAAAATGTTTCCGGACAGTGACGTTGCCAGGAACTTTCATTGTTCCCGCACTAAAACAAGTCTCAAATTATTGTGCAATCTCTCGGCTTATCCATTCAAAAAATGTTTATAAGTTCAATGAAAACATCACTCTTTACCCTAATGATTGATGACTCAACTGACATAAGTGTTACCAGGCCAATGGTTATTATGGCTTGTTTTTTTATTGGCTAGAATGTAGAAACTAATTTGTACAAGGTGGTCGCATTTGGAGGTAAAGCAACTGGATAAAATCTTTTAAACATTGTAAACAGCACATTAGAAGAGGACAATATTTCTTGGAACTGCTTGGGTATGTCATCAGATAGAGTGAAGGCTATGGTGGGAGAGTTTAACTCTGTTTTATCCAGAGTCGGGAAACAAGCGAATTTGTGGTTCCTTCACCGCACTTGTCATTTGCTCACCTAGCTGCATTCCATGCCTGCTATGAATTTCCTGACATATGTGAACAACTTACAAGAGATGTTTACAAATTTTTCAAAACATCTGAAAAACGACAGGGTGCATTTAAAGAAATTCAAAATATGCTTGGGGCTGAGAACCACAAAATCTTGTGGCCATGTTTTACAAGGTGGTTGGCCATGCTACAGTGTGTTGAATGCCTTCTGGAGCAGTGGTCTGCACTGACCGCGTATTTCAACACTAAAATTGTCAGTCCAACGTATTAAAGACACCCTAAATTCTGACACTGCTAAATTATATTTATATTTTCCTAATGCAGTTTTACCCTGATTCACTCAATTTTAATGTTGCATTTGAGCAAGCAAGACTATATATTCATGAACTTTATTCAGAAATATGTTCACTTTCTGCAAATTCGTAGCAAGCTTGGTTCTATTTCCTGTTCTTCAAACTTGTGACATATCATCCATTGATTATAGACGAGAAAATCAGTTCAAAGATTCGTCACTTTTCATAGGCCATGAAACACACAAACATATGGAAGCAAGCATTCAAAATATCGACAAAAAGGATTTATTTCAAGTTTCATCATATCCAAATATTTTATGAGATCAGAACAAAAGAATTATATCATCTCTTACTTCTTCATGAGGGAGTTTCAAAGAATGTTAAAGACTTTTGATCCAGATAATAAATCATCAGGAGACTGGCAAAAAGTAGAAAAACTGACAAATTAGTTTCCAAATGTCATTTGTGATAATGAGAGAAAGAGAGTCTCTTAATGGTGAGTTATTTGCTTATACTTTGTGGGATCCACCCAACTCCTTGAACACTACCATTTCTGACAGTATATACACATATTGGTTCAAAGTGTCACAACATGAGAATGGAAAAACATGTTTTCCAACATTGTTCAAACTGGCAAAGGCAATGCTTATTATTATTATTATTATTAGCACCGCGTCTTACTACTCGTTCGGGTTATACGCAATTACGATAATGTGTAATGGTAGGGTGATTGTGAGATGAAATGGAGGACCTACAGTTTAACGTGGAATCCGAACCACGGTGGAGGCACTGGCATGCAATGCTTATACTTCCTCACAGTAATGCAGGAGTGGAAAGAGTTTTTAGCAAGTTGACTACGATTAAAACTGCCCCTAGCTCATCACTAGAATCACCAATGCTGAATGCTTTGTTGCAATTTTCTTGAAGAAAACACCTTATCGAGTTTAAGCCAACAGATGAATTGTGAAGGAAAGCGAGAAGACTTAAGACATAGGAAAAATAAGAAATATTGCAGTTATAAAGCAAGTTAGTTTTTGCTAACTGTTAACATAGTGTAAACATTAATTTGAACCTTTTGTGTGTGTATATTTAATGTGATGAACTAGATTTTCACCTAAAATAACTACATAACCAACCTTTGAAAATCCAATCAGCGTTTTTGCTATGCAATATTCTTTCATCTATGGGGTCAACACAGAGTTGAGGTTAGTTTAAATCTATTTTAATAAATAGTTTATAACCAGACCAAAGGTGTACAATATGTGAATATGCATATTTGGCAAAAAATAATAATCATGTTTTCTTTAGTTTTATAGACCATAGAAAAATTAAATTAGTATGTTACAGGATTTTACATGATATTTTTCACGCCAAGAAAAGAACTTATAAAATACTTTGATGACAGTCCTATAATATATAAGGAAAACACCTTTTCGCTTTATATGGTAATTGTATTATATTTATCTAAGAAGGCACAAGAAAAGTGGATACTAACATATAAATGGTATCCTCTTTAAGGAAGTTGCATTGCGCGTTTCACACTCACTCCTGATGAGCTCTGATAGAATGAAAACTAGGTCGGGCGTTTGAACGGTAATGATCAATTTTATTAGAGACAGACATTCATTATCTCTTTGTCTAATGGCAGCAAAGTAAAGTGAAATATGTTCTTCGTTTCATTGTAAAAGCTGTATTGTGTTTGTTCCATTTTTATGTTTCTTGCCACCTTTTCTGTACAGAAAAGAGGTTTTCTTTTTAGAGATAAATTTTATTCTAGTAAAGTATAGGGTTGTGCGAAATTTGCTTTTCATTTTGAAGCAAACTTGGATTGAATACATGACATATTCTTGAATCGGAATCATAGTTTGAATATTTTTTGTTGTTTTATGCTTGAAAAATATTATATTGGGGTTATTATATAAATGTATGCACTAAAATCACTTGGAAAATGTTTTATTGCACCAATTGTTTGTAATATTTTGTTCTAGTTCGATAATTCAACTTAGGACAACTTAAAATTCAATTACTTAAGCCTTTTTCCATGAATTTTGTTTTGTAATGTANGAAAAGTTGAAGCTAATACTTGTTTTGAAGTAAAGTCAAAGCTTCACACATCCCTGATAAAATATAAATATTTTATATATTTTTCAGGTGTAACATTTGTTGCAAGCAGTCTTGTTGGACAACACCAACAAGTTGCCCTTGTGGGCAAGTCTCGCCTCATGTTGCCCGCCCAACAAATAACCCTAGTCACTAATGGTGTTGGCGGGGAAGGCTCTCGGGAAGGTGGGTCTATTTCTCACATTGTTAACTGTTTCTCTTTTATCATATGTAGAAAAGTTGGTAATATGCATGTTTTTAAGAGTCAAATATCCTAAAGTTGGAATTAATGTGCATATAACTTTACATTACATTTTTAATTTCAAGCTTGATTTTTATTATTAAAAATAAATCCTAGATCTACCACGAGTATCATAAAGTTTTAAGACTGGTTCTGTAAAATAGAAATAAATTACCTGATTTAAATTTGCCCACTATCTCCTGCAAAGAAGACCCCTTGTACAGCGATACACCAATCTCAGCGTTTTTTCCACTTTTGGAAAGCTCCCTGAAAGTCCTTGTCTTGAAGTGTGCACAACACCACCTGCAATTCACGCTTGATATCATTCACGGTGCCAAACCATCGTCCCTTGAGCTTTAACTTAATCTTCAGGAAGAGGACGAAATCGCAGGGAGCCATATCCGGCGAGTACGTGGGATTGAGGATCATGTTGTTGCGCCCGATAAACTCATGAGCGTTCATCACTATGTGTGGGTGCGTTGTCATGTTGGAGCACCCAACGGCCCACACACCACAGTTCTGGTCTTTCCCCCTGAATGTGTTCCCTCATACGCTTCAGAGCATGACAGTAGGACTCAACATTGACAGTCTGATGCTCGAACAGTTTCATTAATAGGTTGAAACATGTATATATTTCATATGTATGTTAATTTTAAGTATTATCTAAGATTTGCTTACCTAAGGTTAACCCTTTGAGTGCCAAGAGAAATGACAAAAAAATTTGCTAAAAGTGCCAAGCTATTTTGCTGAGAAATACAGGATTTTGTAACTTCCTAGTCTTTGAACTTCTTGCATTCAAATTTTTACATAAACTAGCTAACATGCTCTCCAATCCGATTATATAATTATACACCTTTTTTAATTTTTTAATATAATAAAAAAATCACTAGCCAAGATATTTAAAAAAAATATTTTTTTACAGTTTTATTCAACATTAATTTTTAAGCTTTGAAAATTTAAATGGTTTAAAATAGAATAAATCACTGAAAAGAACATAAAAAATGAAAAAAGTATATAATAAAATTTACAAAAAAAAGAACAACTAACTTTAGATTTTATGCTTAAAATGAGTTATGCATAGCAGTTGTTTCAGTGACCATCAACTTTAGCAGGGTTATGGTAAAATAAAGTCTAAATTAAATAATTGGCTTGGAATCAGGAGGGGAAATAGAGGGGAGGACTTCAAACCTGGTACTTCTGCATAAATATGAAGAGGTTGGGGTGGATTATCCTGATCTTCAAGATTTATTTCATCGCAATAGGAATCAGGAATCACTTGTATTCATACTCGTGCTATCAATGTCAGCTGCCACTCCTACTTGTTCCGAGCTTTCACTTTCACTAGAATATAATTCCCGTTCAGTGTCATTATTTACAAATTCAGAATCACTGCTTTCAGAATCACTAACAAAGTGATGACTCTCTTTTGAGCTATCAATAAATATTGCCAGTATTTCTGTGTCGTGAATCACAGCTTTCCTCTTAGTAGCCATGTTTACAAACAAGGCCAAAGATAAAACTCATAAAGTTAGAAAATAATTTTCATGTTCGATATATCGAAACTTAGTCCAAAGACAAATAAAAGTAGCTTGATCATACAAGAAAGCAGTGGGATAAAATCTACCCTATCTGTTGGCTTAATAATGAACTAAAAGCCAGAAAACATGGGATCACCGTTAGCGACTCTGGCAATTTTAGCAACAAATATTTTGCACATCACTCTGAGCGACGTTGGCACTCATGGTTAAATAAATACCACTGATCCAACAAAAATTATTTCAGGAATGAAGAAATAACTTTATTAACTAATTTTGAATTTAATTAAACTGTAGCTTTTAATTCCAAAATTAAACATTTTTATCACACAAATAAATTTAATATTTTTGAATTATTTACTCTTATTTTAGCATTAAAAAAACATTCTTCTTCCACTAAATTCTATTTGAAGGTATATAGATAATTAATGTAATTGGTCTGTGTGGTGTTGCAGAAAAGTACCTGGTACAGAATAGTGCAGCTACGCTTGTGAGCGTTTCTGAAGAGCGTTCCTTATCACCAGCAACATTCTCACCTGCACCGGTCATAGTTCAAGCTGCGTATACTAACTACAGGTCAGTGCAACACAGGTGTGATTTACCTATCTGTTTAATCAAACCAAACAGCAAGGACAAGGCGATGAGTTACCAACCTCTCTTCATTAAAATATTGCATTTGCATAACATTTATCCTCGACATTTTCTTTTATCTATATCTATGTGTAATATAATTTTATTTTATTCTATTTATGGTTATGTGAAGTCTACTTTTTCAATTTAAACTTAACTTAATTCATTTTACATCCATTTCTGTTTCCAGCCTTTGGCCTGGTTCAGTTTTTTATTCAAGCAATATATTTTCCACTACCAGCTTGCTAGGCATCATAGCTTCATATGTCTTATAATCTAATTTATGACTATTCCAGTCCCTGGCTTTTTTAGTAGATAACATTTTTGAGATTAAACAAAACAGAAAAATGTAATACAGCTGTCCCTCACACTACACGACTGATTGGTTCTGATAAATAATCGTAAAACACGAAAACACGTAAAGAGAATAGTTGATTTTAACATAGGTGAAGTAGGGAAAATTAAATAAAAATCTAAAACTTGTCAATGAATGCAATTTTTATTAATTTATCTAACTAGTACAATACTTTAGGTAGCCTACACCTTTTGTCAATCCTCAATCTCCTGAAATTTGTAAACGAATGCAATTTATAGCCAATCTATCTAATTAATACAATGCTACAGGTACAATTACTGTTAATCTTCAATCACATGATAAATTAACTGCATCTGGCAAATCTGGATTATCACTTTCTTGCTTTCTTGAAGGCCCTTGGATGGTAGGCTCTTGCTCTTTTGAAGGCCCTGGGATGGTAGGCTCTTGCTCTTTTGAAGGCCCTGGGATGGTAGGCTCTTGCTCTACTTGAAGGTACTGGTACGGTAGGCTCTTGCTCTCTTGAAGGCCCTGGGATGGTAGGCTCATGCTCTCTTGAAGGCCCTGGGATGGTAGGCTCATGCTCTCTTGAAGGCCCTGGGATGGTAGGCTCTTGCTCTCTTGAAGGCCCTGGTACGGTAGGTTCTTGCTCTCTTGAAGGCCCTGGGACGATAGGCTCTTGCTCTCTTGAAGGCCCTTGGACGATAGGCTCTTACTCTCTTGAAAGGCCCTGTGTCGTTAGACTGACGGTTTTTAACTTTTTTTGATGAAATGGACAAGACTCATCTGACGGGCAGCATTCTTCCTCTCTTTATAGAGTTATTTGTAGCAATCCAAAGAACTCATAACCTCTCTGGAAACTTTGGTGTTTTCCATTAATTCTAATTTCACTGTCAATGTGCTTAAAAAAAATCAGAAAATAGTATTGTTAAAGTTGTTTGATAGGTTCAACAACACAGGGGTCTTCCTCTTCATCCTTTATGCCGTTCTCCATTTCTAGAAGATCTTCATTGGTGAAGTTCTGTTGAGTGGGATTGGATCAATTCATACACATTTGCCTGGTCTATGTCCTCAAATCCAACATCTTGCTATGTCAACGATGTCATGTCTTGAATTGGAAAGCTCGTGTTCAGGATCAAAACCATGAGAATCAGAAACTTCAAGCCAAATATTTTTACAAACTCCCTTCATACAGGACTGTCCCTAACTTCTGTCCCTGCATCTCCGATGTTGTCAATACCAGCCCCCTAACACCAAACTGCACAGTAATATCATTGTTATCACTGGAATGTGCGCGCACAAGGTCACACCACCCCTGCACAGGGTGATTGAGAAATTACAGCCGATCAAGTAATAATTTTTTTTATTTTGTTTGAATTGCATTATAGCGAAAACGCTTAAAGGGAGATTTTATATAGCAAGGGATACCTGTATTTAATCGTCTCAGTGTGCATTTTTCTCATTTATTTTAGTAGTGCCAAACATTAGAATTAATACACACAAAACAAATTAAGGAAAATTTATATCTGAAGCGGCTCAACTAAAAATAATGAAGCACTGAAAATTAAAGTAGGTTTCCATACACTTTGCCCTATATTTGCCACTAGACCCCCCCCCCCCC